>JAQFYJ010000319.1:0-14707 GCA_034694685.1 Isotoma anglicana | reverse complement strand
TTCTGTGAGAAAGTTTTCAGTCAAACTCAAAAGAGAATCTATATTTATTATGATTTATTTTTTAGTCATGTAAAAATATCCGTACGCCGGTTTGGAATTTATTTTCAATCCATTTCACAGATTCCAGTCAACTGAATACATATTTATGGGTTAAAAACTTTTTGGAATTAGCAACAAATAAAAAATAAATGTAACTACATTACAAAATGAACATATTTTTTGTACTGAAACCTAATAAGGTAATTTAAGATAAGCTAAACTGGGTCATAAATTAGGTGTGTAATACTCACGTGAAATAAGAAGAAGACAAACTGCCAAGCAATAACACTTCCAAGTCAAACTACCTTTTTACATATAAAAGTAAATGGATGATGACATGATGATGATCATCTTCTCCTTAATTCTTTCAAAGTTCCATTGACTCTTTGACCACCTCTGAACTAGTCCAACTAGCTTTTTCATGAACTAAACCTGGTTGACAATTGACAATGACTCTTACGACAACTGACCACAAGAACCAAAAGTTTTCTTATTATAACAATTTGTTGAAAAACTTTAACTCATTATTATAATGAATAAGTAATTTTATAACTAAGTTTGTTCTAAACTGTCTCATTCATTTCATTCATACAAAAATACAAAAATGAAAGTTGTTAACACGTGTTGTTACTTTAAAGTACCCAACTAAGCAATTTGTCTGATTTTCAGGGGAATAGCGAAAGTGGGAGAGCCAAACAATTTAATAATGAACACAATTCGAGGTGGAGGCATTGGAGAAAGCTACATAGAACCTTCAGTCCAAGCAGTCCTTCGTAAAAAGCAACAACGTTTAGTACGAGAAAACCGAGGGGTGTTAGAAGCAATTGCGAAAGGAGCAAATGATGCCATTATGGAGTGTAAACATCAATTTCGAACTCGAAGGTGGAATTGTCCCACAAAGTCATTCTGGAAGGGCAAAAACCTATTTGGAAAAATCGTGGACAAAGGTATGCCTATGGACATGAAGGATAATTTACTGCTTTTTCTCCTCAATAAAAAAACTCTTATGCAAATCTCTCATATAATTCAAATACCTATTGGATTTAAATTAAGAATTTTATTGCCTGCGTATATCAACTTTTTTATCCAAAGGTCAACCATTTCTTCCTTCCAAAGGTCAACTTATCTTCGACTTATGATTAGGTTGTTTTGAGGGTTCACTTCACATAGGAAAAAGTTTAAGAAAAAAATCCCTAGAGATGGTTTCATTTGCATAGTTAGTTAAGGTAGTATTATATATTATGTGTATTTTTGATTAAAGTCTAAGGTAAAATAGAAAAGAGAGTTGGAAGGGATGCTTGACTTATACTACTGATGAGTGCGTGCCTGACTGCGTGTAAAATTATGATTGTGATGAATTCAGGTTGGACAGGGTTGAATGCAAAGTTGATAAGGTTTTGGGTTTCATTTAAGAAGAAAGTGGTGGTGGTTTGTATGGTGGTCTCATCTAAAGGTATAATAATAATAATGCAATGATTTGATTCACAGGTAAACTGTACATAGATAGGCAGGTAATTCAGGTTTCCATCCACTGTTGATGATATTATACTACACTAATATTTATATTATGATATTATAATATTATTGCATAGTGAATTGGCTGGAGTTGGGTTGGTATGATGCATCTCTTGATTTTCTTGAGGATTTCTTCCACACTCTTTTCTGTCAGAGAGTGTAATAATATAAAGGCGGCTTTTCCGCCGACTAGACAACTTTGTAATAATCATCGTAGTAATAACAATAATAATCATAATCATAAGAGGCAAGTGGATTGGATTGAGCCAAGGAGGTAGCAACCACTGCACCATGTAGCATTTTGGGTATATGTATGTAGACGTTTAGTTCTGAATTTGATATTGATACAAGAATGTGTACCAAGAGTCAAGCAAGACCAACTTTGTTTTTCTATGAAAAATTAAAGATGAAATCAACCTTTTGGCTTTTTCACTTTTTCTTAAGAATACAAACGAATAAAGCTTTCCACAGTAATAAAACAACTTCATTCCAGAAAACTTTTAAAGTATGCAGAGTGCATGCAACCGTGCATGCTTTACAAAATAATAATTTAGCCAAGCTTCCTTTCTTTTCTTAGGGAATTTAGTCATTCTACTGGATTTTATATGGGAGTTTCGACGGATTTTTTAAGCTATGTAGATTTTAATAATATTTCAATAGGCTGAAATGCTTGTTTAATTTGGTAGGAAATCACAACAAGAAATTACCCAACGACAAAAAATTCATTGCCTTAAGTTAAGAAGTTATTAAACTTTTTGGGATAAACAATTTATCTCACAGTTTGATGGTAGAAAATTATACCTTAATTTCAGTAACGGTACAGAAATATTTTTCCAAGTTTGCTTTAATAACTATTTTTCGAAATATGCAAAATTCAAAAAATTGTTATTTCAGAAAATTTATTTTATTCAGAATTTATTATGAAGTTGCATTTTTGTTCATCCATACTGGACAAAAATAAGTGTGGGTTACTCAACTGAATTTAATCAAAAGTTCAAATTTCTTAAGAGCAATTTGTGTTGATGACGAAAATGATGTTGCATAATATATTAGCTGACAGGTTGTAATGAAATGGATGCAAGGGAATTCTAATGGAAAAGCATAATCATGGAGGAATATAAGAAATATATTAATTTAGCTTGAAAGAAACGCATGCATTTGCTATTAATACTAGTATTTATTTTTTAAATTATTCTAAAACATATAAGTGATATTAATAACATTATTATTAAAACATATAATTTATCTATCTACATGAAATGTTGCTTAAGACGATAGCAAGTAAATGCGTAAAGAAAGGGTTTGGCTTTGAATTTTCTAATGTAATCTTCTTATTCTTTTAAAAACACAAGTCGCTTCATCCGTAAAGAAAGATGATCGTCAGGCCGAGGCAGGGAGGTATGTTCAGACCCTTCCCATTCACAGCCGGCTGGAATTAATTACAAACTATGATCCATTCATTTGTCATGACCAAGCCCGTGATCGTGGTCATTTAAAAAGCGCTTATAACAAATCCCATAAAACATCATTATCCCTTTATATCACTTACCTTCTCTATACAGATAAGAAGATATATCGTTTTATTTATTACACTTTCCTTGGGCTTATTCATACTTTACATTATATTATGCAACTAAAACCATAACGGTTATATCAGACATGCATGCATATCAGAAAATTAAGATTTAAGATTTTTTTTAGTTTGTATTTTTTGTTTCATTTCTGACTCTCATTCTTCATAAATGCTCTTTTCTTAGAGATATTTATTAAATGAATACCTTAGGTAAATGCGTGCCAACCCTTTTTAAATTTTATTCATTTTCCATATCCTCACTCTTTGAAACGAACAACATAATCTCAATCTCATGCACATATGTAATTAGCCAAGACTACACAATACTAATAGTATAATAATATCACGCACTCAATGTTTAAAGTTACATCCAGGCTACAAAGGTAGGATTTTTTTATTTGAAACCCTAATGACTTTTGGATGGAAAAATGTACAGGGATCAAGCTACAAGCTTGATTTGAATCTCATTTGACTATTTATTTATTTCGCCCTGTGTATATAGAGTCTTTCATATCGTGCGTACTAAACTAAAGAAATGTTCCAAACCCTAGGAATGATAGGATTGTATTGTGCATTTTGAAATCGAATGAAATGATCCCTTCAAATAGAAGAGTTCTCTCTGTCCAACAATCTCTCACACACACACGTCTGACAAAATAACAAATTACTCTGTCAGACAAGTCAAAACATATTTTCAATTTGAAATGATGGTGGTCTCTTAATTTCTATTTGATTGCCATTTGACTTCACCTTGTTATAATAAAAAGATACTATACACAAAATCTTTAAAATTAGCTATAACTTACAAGATTTGACAGGCGTGCAAAGTCGACCACAGTGAAAGAAAGCTATCATACAATGTACATAAGATTGTAAGTAAATGCTAATCAAAAATAGAATAGTAATTTGTACGAGTGCAAAATAACAAATTCGAATTGAGATTTAGATGCCAGATTGATCTGTCAATTTTTGCCAACGAGCTGAATCGAATTTCTGCAAGATAGTCACATCACAGTTCCTTAGGGAAGATAGTCATGAACTCATTTGCATATTAGAAGAATCAAGAATCAGTATCATCTTCTTGTATACCAAAGCATATGGCATGATGATGAGACTATTTGCAAAATCTTTTGATTGGATCGTTTGATTTTATATTTTATTTTCACTATTTGCATACTTGCACTTGCAAGTACTTATTTATTTGCATACTCATTCCTCAATCCGTGTCTTTGTATTTCTCTCCGTATCAAAGGAACAATCTCACGATTTCTGCCTGCTACTATTATTGCATTTATGTTATAAGCACACTACACTTGGGATCAGATCTTCATTAAAGAAGATTGAGTAGTTTTGGAGGCTTTTAGAAATGATTTCTTTTCTTCAGAGCAAAATTATCTGCATGCCTCATAGAAAATTTGAATTGGATGGAATAGATAATTTGCATGAAGATTACCTGTATCATTATTACCAGAGGCTAAAATGAAAAGTGTAAAATAAAATGATGTGTACGTACATCAATGTTGCGCTACTGCCGGTGGTGGTCATAATATATTTATAATGTAGAAGAGTCTTCGAGTAATAATATTTTGTAGAGAAGAAACCACTTACTCAATAATACAACATCATTTTGCTTCTGTATAATTATACATGTTATTAAATGCATGTTCGGTAGATATCAAATTCTTTCCTGTAATTTTTTCACCATGAAATATTATACAAAGAAAAAAGGTGAGTAAGCAAGGCAGTGGTGGCCACTGGTCTAATATAATATCATCTTACGTAAATGCCGACTAAGGTTCAAGATGCCTTTTAAGTTTAACCATTTTTTCTTCAGGTAACTTCTTCATCTTCAGGGAGGTATTTTAGATGAATTAAACTAATGTAGTAGGGAGAATAAAAGCATAGCTTTGCCTTAAATTGTATGAATAATTTCTTACTCTGTATACCACTGGTCAATGCATCGTATTCCGCAATTAATTGCATTATTGGACGAACCGTCAAGTCAAGATAGTCAAGTCAAGATATCTTTTCAGAAAAGAAAGTATGGATGAACGCTTCTTATTCTGTTAGTTTGGCAGTACCAGAAGTAAATGTTCAGATGTATGAAACAAAAGATTGCAATTATCCGCAAAAGTGGAAAATCAGCTTTGTTTTCCCACGGCGATATCCCATTAATTATTTTAAAGCATTTAAAGTTACAAATATTTTTATACTTCAAGTACTTTGCATAGTCAATAGTCAAGTAATTTTCATTGAGCTAATTTGTGTACAGAAGTAAAGGAAATAACAATTTGAAGGCAACTCATAAGGTAAAAAGCGTTTCCTGATAATTGGTTCGTGATGTCGCATAAAGGTTGCATGTAATGATTTAGGTTATCTAGATAAAGTTGTTGTGTGCGAGACGATTCTCTCTCGGTACATATTTGGAAGTAAGAGTAGACAAGCTAATGTGAGAACAATTAGCAAAATAGTATTTTATCTCTCATTTTGGCAATAATTGAGTGAATTAGGGGGCATTAGATCAAGATGTTTCAAAATGGACAAAGGGAAGCCGCAATAATAGAATATAATGGGTCGGATGGCCACAGAGAGGCAAACTAGGTGCATCTCTTCATCTAAAATACTATTATAAAAAGAAAGATGAAATGTGAGAACCGAACAAGTTGTACTTGCTTTGTTGTTGATGTTTTTAAAGTTGTACTTTCAGGGTGGTAATGGCTCTTGCCAAACACCTGTGGCTTCTCTTGACTCGCAGATCATGAAAAATTCAAATGAGTCTTCTACTCTGAAATTTAAGGCCGACCTACAATTACCTCCAACACTTCCCCATACGACGACCCTACCGCCTTTTATGTCTTCATTTCGAGGGTGCTCTCTTACTTTCTGAGAAATTTAATTAGTCTGCAAAATTTCTTTATTCGCTGGGTTAGATTGCAAATTTCCGTGTATTATTCTTTAAACTTAATTTCAGGGTGTTCTGAACTCATTCATACATACTTTTTATAATTTGAATCGATATTTAGTTAATAGTTATTATTACAAATTTGATTTCCCTAAGAGTTCAACAATCGCTTATAGTCAGAGTCAGAAAAGGCGTATTTTTTTATTCCCGTAATTTGGAACATACTTAATATCTTCATGTCTGTATTCTTGCATGACCTAAATCGTTTGCATTTATTAAGTCACTTCATCGTGGTTTACCTGCCTTGAAGCAAACCGGGTGGCCTTACATTTCTTTGAATATCATAATCGAATATATTTATAGCGTATGTAGACTTTAAATATTCGAAGCTTTCAACTTATTACGTACTCAATCATAGAATGTTTTGTACTCATTTCGTGAAATATGACTCAGAATTATATTTTTTATAATCACACTATTGACGAAAAATCAGGGTGGTTTGGTTCGCTGGGAATATAATTTTGGAAATTTATGTGCCAGAACAAAGCCATAATAATTTTTATGAATAATTTAATACTGAAATGTATATAAGCTAAAAGAGACGTTTTTTAGTATGCAAGTAACTACCGTAACAGAGGCATCAAAAAAACTTTACTATGTAAGAAATAGCAAAATTGGCAACCTAATCTATGTGGCATTTGCAATTTGCTAAAGAATGCAGACTTGTGATTATGCTTAAGGGCAAGGGTTAGGCTCTTTCCAGCAATTTGAGATAATACAAAATCTGAATTATTTATCCGTGATGAAGTTTTATTTTGAATGAAAATTTCTCCACAAAAGCCAGTTTGATTGTACATTGTTGTGATGTTGCATTAGGTAGGATTTGTGGATAAAATTTAATAATGATGTTTATGATGATAATGCAGTAAGTTAAACTTTAGCTGAGAACCCCCTGCAGAGCACACCTTGCTGTGACCCTTCTACACTAAGTGCTAACTTAATTTCTTGACTCCGTGTACAACTGCTTTGGTGGCTTTGCTTCTCAAAACCATTTTTTTCTCTTTCCTTTCATTATCCTAACTAATCTTTAAACCAAGTGCAATCAAATTCTTTAAATTTGGCTAAGCTTTTGTCTCATTTCATCCGACGTCTTTTTTATCGCTTTTCAAGGTCTTTACTTTTTAAAAAATGTGCAAAAATGCAACATAATATTCTCACAAGTGAGGAATTCCAATTTTGTAAGGAAAAATCTCCAAATAATGTTTAATATTATAAAATTAATATTAAAAAGCATACGAAGTCTAACCCTGCCTTAAAAAAAGTAAAGGTATGTGCTTAACTCTCTGGCTAAATGTAGGATGAGCTAGCTCATCGGAGGTGGAAATGAGAAATGGAAACCTAGCATTAGGCTGTTAGCTAATAGCCCAAGATAAGATCTAAATCGAGTTCTGTGCTATAAATCATAATCCAGGTTCAAATTCAACGTTCCTCATATGCAAGCAAGCTAAACCCTTTGCTTTCCAGTCCACTCTAATTTTTTCTTTTCAAGTTAGAAAAGTGAAGGCAGAAGTAAATCTTTCGAAATAAAAAGTAAGTGAGACAGCAGGCTAGGCAAACTCAGACTGGAGTAAAGTATAATATTATAGAAAGGTAGGGCAAAGGAATGAAGATTTGAAAATGAAGCTTAAAAGAGTTGAGTAGAGTGAGACAATTAGGGCTGCCCTCCTTGCCAGCCGTGTGTGTAGTTACTTTATTTTTTAATAAAAAAAGCATCTTAAAAAACTTCGGACATGTGTGAGAGAGAGAGAGTATGATATTATTATTAGGTATTTTATTTTATACATTTTTTTACCTACCTGGAGCATCTTTTTCATATTAAATAAGTTAATACGATGTGATGATGCTATTTGTAAAGGTAGGAGTATGGTTGAGAGAGATCTGGGTAGATAAGCCTAATTGTTACATTAACACGGGCGACATTATCTCATCTCCGGCCGTCGTCTTCCTTTATTTTATTCATTGTCAGCCTCCGTCTCCGGCCATTAAAAATGTGTACAATGACGATGATCTATTCCCTAATCTAATTTCCCTTCTCACTTCAGTTAGTCATATCATCCCTTTTTTGCTAAACAATTCTTAAGTACATAAAATTACAGAGATATCGTCTTCACGTTTTTTGTTTTTACTTTAGATTACACTCGATATTGTATCTCTCTTTAAACTACTGACGTTTGCGAGCGAAGTATTAATGAAGTTATAAAAACTCGACAGGATGGATTGATAAAAGATGATAATATGACTTCATGAGTCTGACTTCATTTAATTATGTTCTGGAGATAATTTGAATTAATTGACATAGATCTTGGCATAAGGAATTTAAAAATGTGAATGCATGGAATTCTTCGGAGATGTATTTAAAGACTTAATTAATAAAGTGATTTACTTAAGATGTAATTGTTAGATAAGACAAAAACGGTAAAGTCCTTAATTCCCTCGAGTCAGCAGGTCTTTTGTGTAAGTAACAAGATACATAGTTACTTTCTATTGTCGGCTTACAAAGGGGTGGTGTGGTCCTAAGCTCATTATGTATTATTGAATTGCACTATTCAAAAAATTTTGTGTCAGTTTTTCTAAACCAGAGCAGAGCAAAAAAAAGTTAGGGTTAAATAAAATAACTCTAAGAATACTTCTTCCCATCGTATTCATCCGTGTCTTGTTGAAATTTGTTTAAAAGGGCTTTTTTAAAGAAATAATAGAATTTTTCTATTGAGCAAAAAAGCTTCTTTGTCAAAGTTTTTCCCGTAAAATGAAACTTTGTTTCGCTATAAAAAATGTTAACAATCTGGCTAATAGGCAGCCGCAGTTCCCCTTCTGGTACTCCATTATATTCTATAATAATATCTAGAGTAAAGTTCCTTGTTGATTTATCTTTTCTTTTTAGAGAAATGCTTGAAAACTCTTTACTCTACATTGTTGCTTTCCATTATTATTAAAAGAGGTAAAAGGGTAAGTAGATTTATTTTTCGGTTTGAATACAATGTCGCTTTATTTGGATTGGACAATTCCTTCAACATATGAGATTCAAAGACGAGAGTTTTGTTTCACAAGAAAATAACACAAGGATGTAGTTGCACCTTTTTGTACCATTGTTTAAGCCTAATCGAAAGTTTCATTTGGAGCAGAAGCAGCGTCATGCCACCCGTAGCGAGGTGACCAAGCGTATTTTGGCTACCCTTTGATGGAATAACTTGTTTCAAAAAAACCTATAATTTTTTAGACAGCCATTAGTCAGTGCAGTCCTTCCTAAGTCTGAGAAAATGAATTACATAATATGCAACATACACAAACCTTAAAAATAAAATAATATTCATGTTTCTGAACTGAATAGTTTAATTTGAGAAGCATCTTCATTTCATTCTAGGAAATTATTCATGCCAGAAACATCTGATGAATTATAAAAAGGGGCACCTTCCCTCTGCATGTTTCAGTCTGTAATAAAGAGTTAATATTTTTTTATGAAAGAAACATCTTTGCCTTGCATTATTTCTGAGTTTTGTGTCGGATTAGTAGTGATTCAATGTGGCTAAACTAAAGCAATGAATCTACTATACACGCATGTAATGTTGAATGTATGTAATCCCGCAAGGAACCCGAAAAGCATTTAGAATTTTGACACAATGGCCTTTTTGTAATATGATGTTTGTTGTGAGATAATCTTCTAAATATCAGCATGCATGAGTAACAAATTGACAGGGCCTTTTTATTGTCCCTTTCATTCTGATATTTCACACAGGACCAAACCAAACCAATCATACAAATATTATTGGATATTTAAGAGTGATAGGTCTTATTAGTGTGTTTTTATGTATGACAGAAAATAATATGATTTTTCTATAAGAAGAAATCCTAGGCGGATTAGTCCATGAGAAAATCGCCTTTACTCTCAAGAAGACCAACATGGCTTTCATTTTTACACTCAAGCTTGCGTATTATATTCTATTGAATGCTTTATACTTTCTTCCGTTTCAGTGCGCTTAAAATAAATGAAAATATTTTGAAACACATTGTCAGCTTTCAAAGCAATTTTAATCTAAAGAATACTGGAAAGATATTTGTAATTTGTCATAAATGAATTTTGTTCTAAATTTGTTTTTAGGCTGTAGAGAGACATCGTTCATTTACGCGTTGACAAGTGCAGCAGTGACCCATGCTGTAGTGCGAGCGTGTAGTGAAGGGTCGATAGAATCATGTACCTGCGACTATAGACTACATAACAAATATAGTCGGTCGATGACTCCTGACCAGAACTGGAAGTGGGGGTCGTGTTCAGATAATATCGAGTTTGGTTATAAATTCACCAGGGATTTTGTTGACGCTGGGGAGAAAAATCGGGATATGAGGGGAATTATGAATGTTCATAATAATGAAGCTGGTCGCTTGGTAAGGCTTTATAAATTAAAAAAATTAAATTGTGAGAATTTATTTTAAATTTTAAACGGTACTAAATTAAGAAAGTACGGGACTTTGCAAATGACATATAAAGCACGCGTCGGCAGTCCCAACATATTTTTTTTAGATCCCTTATGTTTGTGATTCCATCTCCATATTTCCTCAACTTTGTTAAACACCACTTTTAAAGACTTTTCAGTTCATTGCTTTCATTTCCTTTAGGTTCAGCTGAGGCTGTTCAATTAGTCCTTCGTATCGTATTTCAAAGCAAACTTTTAAAAAATCAATACAAAATAAATATATAAGAGGATTTAGAGTTTAAAAAAAATATTTTGTGTCAGCAGTTTATCCTCTATCCATTAAGATTTTTAGTTATAAGTTTATTCTGCTTTTGTAAAAGGAAGCTAAATTTTATCTTTGGGAAATTTATAAACAGTTTTTAAGTTTTAAAGCTTTTAAGAGTGTGATGAATTTATGAATGAAAGAAACTCACACTTCACTTTAGGCAAAAGGCATAATATTTTATAAAAGTACAAAAAATGTAGATTTTGAATAAATATAAATAGCCACATTCGTGTCGTATTTTACAAAAATGCTCATATTTGTTTTTTTAATTTGACACTGAAATTGAAGTATAATTTAATTTTCATAATTTTAGCATGTCCAAGGACTGATGCGACGTCATTGTAAATGTCACGGAATGTCCGGTTCATGTACAATGAAGACATGCTGGATGCGCCTTCCTCATTTCAGGGAGGTGGGCAACACAATCAAAGACAAATTCGACGGTGCTTCAAGAGTTCTTGTGGGTAACGCTGGAAGTCTCAGAGACATTGGTCGTGGTGGAAGATCTCGATATAAATTTCAACTAAAGCCATACAATCCCGATCACAAACCTCCGAATAAAAAAGACTTAGTGTTTTACGAAGACTCGCCAAATTTTTGTGTTCGTGATCAAAGGTACGGAGTGACAGGGACCGTTGGTCGAGCTTGTAACGTGTCCTCTATGGGACTTGATGGGTGTGACTTAATGTGTTGTGGAAGGGGCTATACCGTCACAGTAAAACAAGTAGTTGAACGGTGCAAGTGTACTTTTCAGTGGTGTTGTCAAGTGGAGTGTAAAAATTGCACTGAAATAAGAACATTTTACGCGTGCAAATAATTAACTAAAATAAAATATTAAATTAATAAAAAACTCAATTCGTTCTTCTGAGCTCTCTGGAGAAATAAATCCAAAGGAAAAAATAGAAACACATCCCAAATATTTCAAGACCACAATATAAAAATATCGTGATGCCAAAAATGTATTTTGTGCCTTAGTGCAAGATAAAACCTATCAGCTCAGAAGACTTCAAAAAACGAACCTGTTATAAAAGTCATTATCCATTCTGTTTATTTATTATGTTCGAATATCTTTATCAGTATTGTTCTCTCTTAGTTTTAGTTGGCCAACAACGTCAAGTTTGTACTTACGTATTTTTTGTGTTCCTGTATTATACTGTGTAATCTTTTGTAAGTCTTTTGTTTAAATGATTTTTAATGTCCGTCTTATCCTCCTGTGAATGACTTGCGGTAAAACTTATATTATTACTAGGTGTTCATGATAGTACTTCGTAAATTGCATACTTACCAAGTTTTAAGTAACTGACATTAAGAAATGAATTCTAAAGTGACTGAAGGAAAGGGCCAAGCCGAAAGCTCCGGTTTTAAAAAAGAAAACATTTAAAATAGCCATTTAAAAGGTTTAAAGTAATTTTAGTGAATTGTATGTAGAACATAATGCATTTTTGTAAATATAGGTGTTACGTAAGTAAGTACGGTGCGTTTATACTTTGTAATTTTTAATACTTATTTTATTCTTTAGCACAGAGATTTTATATATTCTTGTAAATAATCATGTAAGTACCATGCATAAAGGTGTGTGTTAAGTGCAAGTTAGGCATTCGCAGTTATGTTTGTATTAATAGTTTCACTAGTTGTGTATTAATAATATATAATATTAATATTTAATGCTGTCATTATTGGAGTTTTTTATTATTAAAAAATTGCGTTATATGCTGTAACATTATAATTGTAAGTCTCACAGGTAATAGTCCTGAGACCGGGTGACTGTGTGTGGCCTTTTTTTAAGTTTAATTCTAATTGTTACAAATGCTGGTCTCAAGGGTATAGGTAAAATATTACAGTTGTTGTAGTTTGTACTTACGTGCATTTATTCTCCGTGAAAAAATGAGTAACTTATAAATATATCAAACTGACTTCGTATTTAAAACTTTCAAAGAAGAGACTACAAACTAATAGCTAGTACTTTTTGTAACACAATTCAACTGCTTTCACTACAATGCGGCAAAACGATTAATGCGTTAAAATATAATATAACACATTTATTATCAATTTTATCATGACTGTTGAATTAACTATCATTAATAAAAATCAAAAGATGGAATGTAACAAACTGTGATGGGCTGAGTGTCTCGATCATTTTAACTCAAGAATATTATAAGCTAAAGTTTTTATGATCTATTAAGAGTTACGATACAAATAACCTAAGGACTATCTATAAGGGTTTATTTTATAATTTTACATTTCCAGGGTTTTTATATTTACAAATAGGTGTAAATGATTTATGCCACAAAAGATCACAATTTTATTTTTATACAATTTATTCGAAAGTCAAAGTATTTTACAACATAAATTAATCATAGACAAAAAACAATATTTTTTCACAATTTTAAAGCATGGTAGCTCCACACCTTTGGCTATGGTAGTTGGAATTGGAAACCGCTTGAAGTATTGACACAATTGACAGTGAAAAGATGTGAAGAAGTGGTGAAGTTGAATTACAGTAGTGTATATTTTGTAAGTGGTACTCGTAGATCATGATGATGATGATGATGATGAAGATATTATTGCTTTTTACGTTTTAGCCACAGCAGGGTGGATAATTAAGGAAGAGCCATAACGAAATGATGACTTTTTATTGTCTATTCAAAGTGAGTATTATCGCAACCTTTTACGATTTTGTGTGCACCCTCTATTCTATTCAGAAGTGTAATAGGTTGTCAGTCGTAAAACATTTAAGGTGACTTTTACCCATCTCTCTATACATATCCCAATTTTCAATCTAATTTTATGGGTTAAAGGAGTTTAACAGCTTTTTTATGAGAATTGCCAAATTTTTCGCTTACTTTCCTTTACTAATTATAATGTGTTAGAAGACCCCAGGGTGGCTGCAGCCACAGGCTTCCAACTTGTTTTCGAAAATTCTCAATTTTAAAAATAAACTCAGATGATATTGTCTTCTGCGAAAGTCTAAGCAAGTCCAATTTTTTTAGCAAAATAAAATCATATAATCTAATTGAGATTATACAAAAAATTCATATAGTCTACAATAGAGAGTTTTTCGTAACCAATTCCAGTTCATCTTTCGTTTGTACAAAAACAAAGGATATAGCTTGAAATTTTGAATGAAAAACTAAATAAAACCCGAACAACCAAAAGCATTATCAGTTTTACCTATTGTCTAGAAAATAAATAGGTAACTGTCCACTTTGAGAAAGAGATACGACCAAAACTTGGTAAACTATTGAATGCTTGGATGAAGATATTGTAAAAATGACCAGGTAAGACTGGTAAGATGAAATAGGGATAAGAACAAGACAATTTACATAGGAAGTTTAAGCTTGGTTTTGGTTTTGACTTTTGCTTGGCAGTTAGGGGTAAGTAAAAGGTGACCTCCTGTGGTCAATAAGGGGAGTCCATAATAACTCATCATCTCTGCAGGAAATCAGGAGGAGGTTATATCTTTAAACTTTCCCTTCGTGGCTTGACTTGTCCAGTGTGTCCATCCACAGACCTCCCATTTTGCACCAACCAAGACCGACCACTGATCACCCTCATCATCACTAACTATCATCATCATCTTCATCATTATTATCAAGTCATCAACTTCATCAGATTCGTCAGCAATTTTTATCTCATTGAATTATATCGTAGTATGAAACCACGAACAAGGAAGAATGCCAATGCCAATGACAAGCTGTATTAGCATAAAATTTTACTTTTTCGAGTAAAGCAAACCTCCCAATCAGGATTTTGATACACTTTTCATGCATATAGCATACATATTTGCAATGAGTTAAATTGGCTGTGAAAATTCAGTAAAATCAGCTATTGCCATTCATTTTGTTATTTCTTCTGAAAGAAATAGTTAAATTCATTGAAGGCAG
>JAQFYJ010000318.1:0-14716 GCA_034694685.1 Isotoma anglicana | reverse complement strand
ACCTAACTCGGTAAAATAATTCACTTGGTTACTTAGTGCAAAATTGTTCGGGGTGTAATTAATTGTTCACATAATTTGAAAAAAAGCAATTTAGATTTAATACCATCACCATTTAACATGCATCTGGTAAAAAGCTCAAAGCAAATTTAAAGAATGTAACAAACGACAAAATCATATTGCTTACAAACAACAAGGTATACAATATTTTTAAAAGAAAATAACAGTTTAACTTGACAAACTTTCAAAAATCAGCATGACATCAAAACTATTCATTTTGGAAAGGTAAATTTATATAAAAGGGTCTATAGCGTGGTGGCATAAATTCCAAAAATGACATGAGATCTGCTCTTTTTGCTGCTGAGATAGGAATTAGTTCGTGGTACTGAGGTATTAAATTATGGTCCTCCAACGCTGCAAATGTCCAATTTTGTCTATTAACCAACCTCCCTCTTTGATTAGGAGCAAAAATTCGATACATAT
Organism: Isotoma anglicana; assembly: GCA_034694685.1. Taxonomy (NCBI): domain Eukaryota; kingdom Metazoa; phylum Arthropoda; class Collembola; order Entomobryomorpha; family Isotomidae; genus Isotoma; species Isotoma anglicana. Next base: position 14,236 of record JAQFYJ010000318.1, on the reverse strand, counting down.
TCCATACACCAATATTATGGTCTGGCCTTACAAGTAAGCCGTGAGGATTTTCAAATGAAATTTTAAGCCAAGCAACTGACGTAATGAGAAGGTTGTGGGGGCGCGGTACCAGTCGTTCCAGCGATTTAATATTCATGATATTGTTCTGAGTCATCAGATGAATTGTAAATGGATTATCAACTCTAGTTTCTTGCAGGACTGAGATCCACTCATTCGGCACCATAACTTGTGCAGTTTTTCTTCGCTTTTCGATTAAAGCAAAAAGACGATCACAGGGAAGGAAGGTATGACCGGTCAACAAGAATTTTTGTTCCACTTCAGTAAAATACCGGCGAGAGATCAAATACAGAAAAAGGCACACGATTTGCCAGTTATTAACTTGCCCCCGGCATCTGTCGCTCCAGAAATCCAAGGTCCTCCGCTGCCCAGGCTCCAAAGGGACAAAGGACTCTTGAACATAAGTCAATAGACAGGAAGCAACCTCGTCCACTCCTCTGTGCCCTATAGATTCATCCCAGACACACATAGTTCCATTTTGGGTGTTTCCGTTGTAAAGACAGTAGTTGTATGTCGACAGCTGACGTTTATAGAAGACGTCCGAATGGGTTAATGTGGGACAAAAAAGTACCTAAATTTCAACAAATTAAACTTAACAGTATGACCTACACATTTTATTATTTTACACAGGTTATTTTATTTTCAAAACGTTAATCTAGAAAGTTACCTGTTGAAGGTCTCCACAAATGACGACGTATCTCAAATCTTCTCGGGCTCGAGTTAAATCTTGATTCATTCGGACATAAGCGTTATCAGTAGAAATGTGATGACTGTGTAAAGCTTCTTCAGCTATTTGTCTTTCAACTGGATCATTGGCCGCAATCAGTGACACATTTAACCTATCGCAGGTTTTGCAGGTGTCCGACCGAGGAAGGCCTATTATCAATCCAGATTTTCGAAACACTGAACGATAAAGGTTTTCCTTGAGATCTACGCCTGGGATGTTTGGATTCTCGTGGACGAACAAATCAAACATTCTTTTGACGTTGAGGTCCGGATTCAAATAGAATTCGCCGTACTTCCTTCTTGAATAATGAATCTCGTGCTTGGGAAATCTGTCCAAATGTTGCTCCATCATAGTAATAATGTTCGGGTCAGTAGGGTTGGGATGCGGTGCAATGCCTCTTTTATCAGTAATTTGCAGTTCTCCATGAGTAATTCGTTGTTTTAAGTACTCCAAGGTTCCATGTTTTACGCTAAACGTGTCCATGAAAGTTCTCCGGCACACAACATTTCTCCGTCCATCATGCAGTAAGTGATAACTGAATATTATCATAATTTTTAGAATTTCTGACTTTATTGAATATACTGTTACGAAAGATCAAAAGAAATACCTATAAATTTTTCTCTCATTGACAGTTTGATATTGGAGCAAAGAAGCCAAAAAAGTTCTCTGTGTGTTATAATTTTTCATTTCCCAATAGGCTCGAAAAATCTGCATCCTAACCGGAAGTCCAAGTGTGCATCCAATCAAAATGCAATCATCCCCACAAGCCTTTTCCTAAAATAATGAATAACTTTTTATCGTTAAAAAATAAATATTGGAACTTATAGTCAAGATTAAAAGTTATAAAAATTTACCTGAGTTGGCCCATTTACTCCAGATTTCGGTTCACCACTTCGAGGAATGTATGGTTCTCCACTATTTCGACGTATTTTTGCTTGGTTATCTTTCCAGGTTTCGGGTTGAAACGGTCTTTTACGAATGGTATTCATGCTTTTGATTTTTTTCTCTGACAAAACTACAGTGCTTTGACTTGCCATTTTGAAATACCCAAAAAAGCGATTGATTTTTTATAAAAGCAAGATATTTTAAGAAAAAAATTACAAAATAAAATAAAAATTATCGAAAACTGCAAAAAGCATAGTATTATCATGAGTTCGAAACCTTCCAAACCCCGCACATTTTTTTCGCAAAATAACCATAGTTACGAAGTGCAAATTTTACCGAGTTAGGTTTTTCGAATTGAAGTCTCAATTGTTTGTAAAGTTTCCTTTTTGATTTTAATTTACCAACAACGCTTAACAAATGAAGTTTATAATGGGACATGATATCACTGCTGTTGTCAGGAGTTAAATACCCAAAAAATGCTGGACATGATCGAATGTGGCTTAAACGTTTTTGTATTAAGATTCAAAAAAGATTCATAAGATTTAAAAATGTGCTTCACCAAGTAAATTGGAAAAGTAAATATTTGAACACTTAAAATATTTTAGATCTTGTCTCGTATGACTTTGCGCATTTTCATTCGGAATGAAATAACTTTCAGAAGTACCTAATTTCCAAGGTTTAATTCGATTCAATTTCAATGTCAAATAAAATGGTATGTTCGTATTTTTATGTACTTGAATAAGAGTGATGGCATAATTGTTGACCTTCATGGCATTTTGTGCTTTAATAATTGAAGCACATAAGACACGTGCAACGATAAAAACAATCAGTTGTGAAGGGTGAATGTTTGAGCTGAAAATACCGACAGTGCATGAATTAATTTTCCAATGTGTTTTTCAAAACATTTGAAGAATCATTACTTGAAATTCGCTGCTAAACGCTATTTCAAATTTTTAGAGCCTATTTAAAAAAATTATTTAAAATGTATCCCTACATATAGGTTTTGTTTAAATTAATTTAATGGATATTTGTCGGTACGAAGTGTTTTTAAAAACTGTAGCATGAAATATTATTGAGTCGTCAATGAAAAGCATGCTACTTACGTACGGCCAATACATCCAGCCCTTCATACAAGCTATAAGATAAGATTAATATTTCCTAAGATGAGAATGAATGGGAGTTAGAACACATAGATAGACACACACAGTAGATTTGAGGGTATTAGAGATTTCATCCAAAATAAGGGGAAGTTATTAGACTGAATCAGAATAAACCTTACAACTAAAATATTTAACCAAGTCTCGTCAGATAAAGCTTAATTTTAAAGCTTAAACACTTTTTTTAAACATTTTGGGGCAATTTGAAAGATTTTGATTTAGACTATACCTACTTACATATTAAAAATGAGAAAGATTTCTCTCGACAGACCCGGAATTCGAAGAGAGAGCACACTATACCACATTTTTTAATTCAAGCTTGTAAATTATGTACTGTCTTTTTAAAATTTCGATTATATAATTTTTGTTTTCCTTAAAGTTTGCAAACACGTCACAACCCACAAGACTGATTTATGGCTCCTATGGATGACGTCATTGGTATAAACTTCATAATGTAAAGTTTCAAAGCCTCTCAACTTGGTCAATTTTTAACGAAATTAAATATTCTTTTTAAAACATTTAGCTTGTTAAATTTCACAAAGTTATAACCTTCAGAGGATTGCCCACCACCCTTGACCTGGATTCTTCCAGGAGGCGACAAATCAATTAACTTATCTCCATCTCCTCTGGAGATGGAGATAACAAATCATCACCTGAGAGAAAGGCGTTTCTCCTTCTCTCTCTCCTCAACCCAACTCTAACCTGACACTCATCAATGGGTTCCTGATCTTCAACTATTAAACATCTCTTGTTTTAAATTCATCATTAGATATACACTTATTTTAATACTTTCTGTAATTTCTGAAAGATATTATAATTATTAAACAATATTTTCCCAAACAATCCCAAATTCAGGGCATGACTTCTTTTTGGCCATCAAAGTGCATATAAAGTCGTCATAAAGTTGTAAACCAACGGTGGCCACGCATCTATGCACGATACCTTTTCAAACGCTAAATATTCATCGTTGTCTAAAGTAAATTGTAGCTAATAGTATTTCTTTCATAATCTGCAGAGAACATTGATAAAAAAAGTAGTACTACTTTTTTTATCAATGTTCTCTGCATAATCTGAACTATTAACATGTAAAAAATGTCGGAGAGTTTAAGTTTTCTTTGACTCGTTAACAAGTTTTGGTTGGAAGTGTTGGAACATTTTTTTGGATTTTTCTAACTTAAAAGGACTGATGGCAGCTCTGCGGCTTTGTTTTGTTAACATAATGAACAGACATGAGAAAACTATTTAAACGGCTATTATATTTATTTATCTATTAATGAAAAACATCAAAAATATTTACGTAAATATTTTTTTAAATATCATTTTTACAGGCTCAAATTGTAATTATTTCGGCTAAAATTACACGAAAAACAGTATTCGGATAAAAAATACGTTACAAAATTTAAAAAATCAATGCAATGATATTAAAAAATGCTTATTTCTGCAATTTGATCAATATGTAAGTGATATGTGTTAAATTAATGTTGATTTATAAAGATACCTTACTTCAATTCATTATACAGCCATGCAGGTGAATATATTATTCAAAATTCATCTGCAGTTGTTCAATTTTTAAAATTAAAAAAATCAAGATGAACAATTAGACAAATCACAGTAATTTAAGAACTTGCAAAAAGCATGAACTTCAGTTTTGGGAGTTTCTTTAATATTTCATGCATTTATTGTAATATGCACATAATTGCGAAACTCAACCATTTTATGATTTCAAAAATTGCAAACAGACGTATTGCCCGATTTAATGTTGTTTGAAGTAAAAACCTTTAAGTTTTAAATATCGTTTTTTAAAAGTTGAAACTCTGGAATAATATGTGTTATTTCAAATACTTCGTCTTATTAATGGATTTTTTAAGAATCAATGCCAAATTTTAGATTTTACTGCTTAAAAAGTCGTAATATGCAGAAATAAATCTTAAGGTTAAAAATATCTTTCCTTATTGTAGCTATCATGTTCCAATTTTTGAAATTTTTTGCCTAAAAAAGTCTAATTATGCTTAAAAACGACCCAAGTTTGCCCAAAAATCCAAAATATTTACGTATTCTTCGAAATATTTAAAATATTTAAAAATATTTTTTGCCATTTGACTCTTTTAGTCATGAAAAATGCAAATACGAAAGCTTAAAACCATAGGATTACAAATTAAAAAGTTCAAAATCAATAAACTTCTCATGTCTGATAATGAACCAGTTTATTTTTATAACATGGTAAAAATACCGATTGAAAATGAATCTGCGGCTATTCAAAGCATTACGATAATAGCACGGGTTTTTCATAGCATATCGTATTTTTATTTCATAGTGGTTGAAGTCATAGCACATACTGTAAGTAAACGGTATTTTTGTTAACCCTTTGGCAATACATTTTCATGGTAATGAGAGAGAGACTTTATGATGTCAATATGATCCAAAGAACTCCGATCCGTCAGGATAGGATTTTCATCCAGGTTTTTAAAAATTTAGCATTTAACATGGAATTTGTTGATAAAACCGAAAAAAATGAAATTTTGCTTCAAATAACCAAGGCTTACGATGGATAATATGGTCAGCTTCACTTTAACACTATAAATGCAGGTTTCATTTAATGGATATTTTACATTTTCATCGAAATCATTTAATTCCATCGCAAAACTTTTTATTATATTTATTATTTTCAATTTTTATATTAGATATATATATTAATATTAAATATTATATATTTTATATTATTTTCAATTGGTTATTATTTTTAAATAATTTCTTTAGAAACTCTTGTCTAGTTTTAAGTATTGCTAAGTGTTTTAAACTACTAGCTAAGGATGTGAATCAGATCCAAAAAAATCCGATCCATTAGGATCGGATAGAATCGCTAATTTTTTAATCCGTCAACAATCCGACGCATCGGATTGAGGCTAAAATCCTCCGGAATGTAATCCGAAAAATCCGACGGATTTCGAAACGGATTTTGGATTGGCAATTTTTTTAAAATAATCTGCCAAATGTATATTTAATTTAACCGCATATTATAAGTTAGAAAACTTATTTTTCTTCATTTTGGAAACAATTATGAAAATATTATGAGAACCTGGATATAATTGTTTCATTGTACACTAAAACATCACGAAAAATAGCAATACCTTCAATTTAGATCGGTACACATATTCAAACAGTTCTTGAAGCTTTATTTTTCTTTTTCATCAATTTCTATCTAAAAAATTAATAATATAATTATTTTGACTGGTACTGTAAAAATCCAAGTTTTAAGGAAATTTGCAAAAACTTCGTGAAGTCTGAGAACTTGATTTAGTTTTAGTTTTAAATAATTAACTGTAGTTTTAATAAATTTAAATAAATTTCTATTTTTTTAAATTTGTTTAAATTAGTCAAAAAGTATTGCGTTATTAAAAACTGTGTACGAATAATTGCTGACGATGCAAAAAAACATGTACATTGGTAAATCAGCACTTTTTAACATGGAACGGATTAATCCAAAGTCATCGTTCAAAATATTTATTTTCGTCATTCCTTCTCCACTAACACATGCTTTCTATGAAGCACAGGCATAGATAAAAAACCTCAAGGGACCCTAAAAAACCTAACCACTCCCCCAACGGAGCAAATGATATTATGGGTTATAACGACACATATGCATAGTACAATAGTATTAAACATAAAACAAGCATCTCACGACCATAGCCACATCCCCAACGGGGCAAAATGAGATTATGGGTTTTAATGACACATATGCATAGGAAAATAGGTTTAACCATAAAACAACAACCCCCACCACCTTAACCACACCCACCAAGGGGCAAAATGAGACGATGGGTTTCAATGACTTATATGCATAGGACAAAAAGTTTCTAAGGGTACTTTATGGTTTCTTATGGTACTTTGTAGTTTCTTATGGTACCCTGTTTTACCAGGTTTATTTATGTCCATTTTACAATGGTTTATTTATTTTTGAAATTTCAATTTTTGAGTATTTGATTCAGTTTTTGTTCAAATTAGTCACATAGTCAGCTCCTTAATAACACAACGGTTTTCACTGCGTTTGTCTGTCCGTCTGTCACACCGATAACTCAAGAACGGAATGAGATATCGGGATAAAATTTGGTATACATTATCTCGATCCTCATAGCTTAGATTAGTTATGAGATGGGCCCTGCCGGACCACTCCAAGGGAACAATAAAAAGGTCATCCATCAGAAGAAAAGAAAGGAATCATCTGCCGCATTTGGCAAATTTCTTATTTTATTATATATTACATTATATAGAATAAATTATTTTCTGTATTCTACTTGTTAATTTTTGTACTTTATTTTATGACAAAAAATTGCTATGATAGCAAATAATGGCTATCAACATACTGTTCTATGAAAATATTCGGCTAATAAAGATACCACTACGATGTTTGTTTGCTATGGAATGTGTACGAGCTATTTTATATCCTGCTATCAACATACCGAATTCACCACTAAGGAACGTGTTGCTATATTGTCTTTGTTATGAATTTCCGTGAAACCATTAAAAATATCTTTGTTTAAATAATATGTTTTGTCTCTTATAGTTGCCTGTAGTTCATTTAAGTTTGCATCAAAGCAAGGTTATACAATACAAACAATAAAAGATTAAGCTTTACTTCTAACTTTATGAGGTTTAATCTTCAAATTAAATTTTGTTTTAAATGAATTGCAAACTATTATCGATTCAACATTTTTCGAAAATGCAATGCTGATTTTTGTTTAGTTAGCGTTTACACCCTGAGCAAAGTTAACTATTCAGACATGGCAAAGCTTGTGACTTTTTTGGTGGTCCAAATACTAAGTACGCAATGGATTTGCCCAGTTCAAGGTTTTAAAGGGGATGGTAAAGATTGTAAGTGTCCAAAATCTGAATCTGAACATACTAATAATTTATATGAAAATGGAAGAGTTATGCGTTGTGGATGGGAACTCCACCCAAGTCATTGTGAACCGGGGATAGTTTACTTTTGTGACGCACCGGAAGCAATGGCTTACGACTTTCAACCATGTGAAGAGAGGAATTGTGGCATGAAAAAAAACAAGGGTCCGGAACATTTTCAGCGGGTTTGCGGAAATACAACGAAACATATGGGTAACTGAATTCCTTAAATAAATGTACAGTAACTTTTAAAAACATCTAACCATCAAATTTGATTTTTCAGTGAGAAAAGCTGTTTGAGTTTTTCAAAGTGAAACAACTGGAACTGAAAGCAAGATAAGAACGTGTTGTGTTTCCGTGCGTTTGAGGATTGATTTAATTTTTATTTAATGTTCGAATGGAAAATAAAATTTAATGTTAAGTTATGAATCTATAATCCAAAGCTACATAGAACGGCAACAACAACTTTTATAAACTAAGCAGTATGCGCAATATTTCAATAAAAAATAATATATAATATACAATATATAATACCGACGTAAAAGGCGCAAAAGGTTCTATCATTTACAGGTAATTGCATAATGGCTCATCATGATTTTCTGGAAATGGCATAAGAGCTTAACGTGTTTAGCTGAAATTCGCATAAGGGCTTAATTTGATTTGCTGGAGATGTCATAAATGCTACTGTTCAATTCTGTATTATTATATTTTAATCAAAAAGGAACTAATAATACAGCAAATTTTGTTTCTAGTAAGCTTCAGAAATTTTATCAATACGCGTGGGGTAATTAACTTGTAACTTATTGTAATTTCTAAAACAAATACAAGAAAACTAAACAGCAAACATTCTGCAAAGAATTGAAACAACGAAAAAATATTGTTTAATTTTATAAATTGATTTTCAATTATTGCTTCGTCTGTTCTAAAGTAGTTTTCATGTTTAATGAAACGTAGAGAGATTTCAGATTGTGTTTTTTGCATATTTTCCCAAAAGCTGTAAAATCCTGATTCTCGAAAATAGGTTGCACTCATTACCAATTCTTTACAAATATGAGTATAAAATATTCCAAAAACTGCATCAGAACCAAGATTTTCTTCAACTCGAAAGCAGCTCGACCCTGGTAGAATTACTTGAATTTTGTTTAACGTTGACATACTAGTTGCGGCATCTCCATCATTATCATAGTAAACAGTATTCTTCTCCTTACATGGTAAGAATATTGATCGGAAGTAATCACTTTCATTTGTAGAATATTGCTTGCGTATTACTGATTCCTTGAATTTAGAAGTTAAGTTGTGCCTTTTAAAATCGTATTCTAGTTCTTTTGTATTACTGAAGCGAAAATGAGTTGGATATACTACTTGATATCCAGCGTTAATAAACTCACTTAAATTTTTCAATGGATCAAGTGTATTTGGAATAATTACGTTACTTAAAACTATATTTTCGTAGAACACAGCTAAAATAAGAGCGCCGAAAGAAAGAATTATGACAGAGAATTGTCTAGATTCAATTGGTTGCTTCAATAGAGAGGAGGAAAGGTTTATAAACAATTTAAGCCACTGTACAATTTTACTTTTTAATTTTGAATTGGTTGAATCGTTTTGAATTTGAATAGTTAGGGAAGTCATCGTTACTAAAATCAGTAGAATGAAAAGCCACACTTTCGTTTCTATCAACTGAGCCCATGCGCTTACCGATGTCGATTGAGACGCAAGGCTACATGGACAGTATAACAGTTTGTTGTACATGACGCCATGAAAAAACAATGATGTAAACTGACGGTAATTGTATGAACCTCTTACAGCAAGTTGCAATATGACATTGCTTGCAGCATTCAATTCTCGCAGGCCGTCGTGACCGTAATTTATTGAAAAATTAAACATGAGTGCCAAATTTTCAATCATCATGATTTCAGAACTACAATCTTGTATCATGTATCGGAATGTATCGTTATACATTTTTCCATGAACTTCATTTCTTCGCCAAAGGCTGGATGGACAATACTGCATCGCTTTTTCTGTTATGATATTTATAACTGGAGAATACATTTGTACATCCGACCAAACATTTCGAAATGTTAGTCTGCTCGTTTTGTGATAGCCTTGCTGATCTTCAAGAAGTATGACAAATGGTTTGCACATTGGACAAAATATATTCCATGTGCAAACATGGTGAGAAGATAATATGCATAGAAGCAATCGAAACGGAGCTCTGGAGATTGACATTCCCCAATAGTTTCCATTTGTCAATAATTCAAAATCAGGCAAATCTTGGCCAATCATTACAAACGCAGAAGAATCGTCGGTTTCAAAAACATACTCGCTTTTGGAGAAGAAGTCACTTAATTTTTCAAAAAACCATTTACCTTGATACTGGAGCAAAACGTTTAGGGTACATAATTCTTTATATTTTGTTTCTGGTTGCGCAAATTCTGTTGAAGAATTTGTATGAACTGTCCATGATGGATTAAGATTATTTGTATGAATTAATTTTTCAAGCAGATCAATGTCATGGATGCTATCAGTAAAGGTTTTCACATGCACTGTGCATTTTTCAAAACCTGTTAAAACTACTCCTTTGATTAATTTAAGACTGAAGGGTAATAATGCTATAATTCTGAAGGGTAACTGACTCCACATCTTGACAGCAGTTTTTAAACTTCACTGTTTGTACTTTATAACTTTAGTCTGATTTCAACGGTTCCAATTTTTATGATTAGGTTAATCAACGAAAAATTCGAACCAATATTTGAATTCAATAAAATTTCCACTCAAAGAGAGTTCTGAAAGAAGAATGAGTGCTAATGGATATGGTGTGCGCGTAGTTATTGCTTTAAGAAACAATCCAAGACTTATTTCAAATGGAATGTATTTAGAATTTAATTTAAATGATAGTTCGTTACAAAATATGAATGTTAAAATTTTGCATTTTGATTGCATGAATAGTTTAAAAAGATAGAAAGTTCAGGCTTTGAAAAGAAAATTGTGAAAACTTTTTGACGTGTAAAACACCATTCCTCTTTCTTGAACTCTTCCCAGTTCGTGTAGTTTTAGTAAAGTTTCCATCTACAATCTACATCCTGGATTTTATTTGAAATGAATTCACAATCCTGAATTTGAGTGATTTGCTGTACTCGATTTTGGTTGTTTTAACAAAAGTAAAGGCGATACTATAATCGTTGTATAAAAATAAAACTGCCAAAGTAAAGTAAAAATGAATGAAGTATCTGGCTATCCCTTCATTATTGCATTTTTATGTTTTTATAAACTTTACAAATAAAGCGTTTTAAAAAAATGTCAGATAACCCTGTTGTAATTGTAAAATTTTAAGATTTTTGACATTTAATAAAATCCTCAAAAATCCTACAGAATCAGGTAGGTAGAGTTGCTGCAACAAATCGAAACTTGAAATGTTTAGAAAATTCAACTATCTTTCAAAATGAGCTATAACGTGTTTCGAAAGTTAAGAATAAGCCATAGAGTTATTTCAAGTTTTTCAGAACAAGTTTCCCAATTTTGAACCTCCAATTGGCCATGTTTTTGGACTACTTGGTATAGTTTGGCTTATGTTACTATTTCTCTCCTATATTTAGCTAGAGTTGAGCACTGTTCTTCCTTGAAAGTTTTCATATTTGACCGTTTTTCACTTTCCCATTGCTATTTTTATAAACAAAGTTTTAAATGTAGAAATTTAATATTTTTTGGAATTTAAAATATCATAAAAAATGTAATAACAAATAATTTTGCCTTAACCGTATACGAGGGCAGCTGAAGTAGAATTGGATTTTTGAATACGAATTTTTAACGTACATGGATTTAAAATACATTGAACATTTTTAGCATGAAATGTGTTTGATTTGAGTAAAAAATTGAAATGTCAAACATAATTTTAGTGAAGAAGTTGTAGAAAGAAGACACATTTCGTTATTAAGGAGCGGCGCTTCTTTATGTGAATGCTTTGTCTGTCTGTCCTTCTCCCACTTTATTCGAGAACGGTTTGACTTATCGGAATTAAACTTGGTACACATGTTTTAGACCTCAAGGGCTTCCTAAAGTTCAAAGATGGACCCTGTACGACCACCCCCTAGGTCACAATAAAAAGGTCAAATTTTTGACCCAATGTTAAAGATAGGGAAAGAAAATTTTTTTTCTAAAATTCTTTTTTGTCAACCACCGCTTTCTTTAGATGACGTATGGGGACCCAAAGGACCACTCTTAAGGGGGGGCATGTTAAGGCAGACCCCTTGAACTTTTTAACATAGGCAAGTGAGATATCACCGAAAAGCTTAGAGTTTAGGTAAAACAAAAATGATATTAAAAATTTGAAATATTAGACTATCGGCGCGAAAATTCAAATTAAATATTAATTTTCATCAGAAAGGTCTATCATCATGAAACTTTGTATACATGGCCTATGTAAAATACAAAAACGATTAACATTTAAAAAATTAAAATTTTGGCGCAAAAACACAAATTTTTGATTGATTTTTCCAAACTGATTCATATGATACACATTTGATTCAAACGATAAAAATTTGATTCAAATGATACAAATTCGATTTAAATGATACAAATTCGATTCAAACGATACAAAATCGATTCAAACGATACAAATTTGATTTAAACGATACACATTCGATTCAAATGAAACTAATTTGATTCAAACGATACAAATTCGGTTCAAATGATACAAATTCGGTTCAAATGATACAAATTCGATTTAAACGATACAAATTCGATTTAAACGATACACTTTTGATTTAAACGATACACATTCGATTCAAATGACAAATTTGATTCAAACGATACAAATTCGATTTAAACGATACAAATTCGATTTAAACGATACAAATTCGATTTAAACGATACACATTCGATTCAAACGATTCTAAATGGTTTGCTCCGCTTTTTTTTTACTCTACTGTTTACAATGGTTTATTATCATCATTATCATAACCATAAAATTGGGCAGTCACTCACTGTGTCCCATTCATTCACTCACACACTCCTCTTTCCATACCACACCATCTCATTCAACCACTTACTCCACTCTTCTGCATGAGTTGGGTTCTACGTTCGCAAGCAGCTTCTTTTTTCCAATTCCGTCTGTTCGCACAGGTGCTCTCTTTCCCCAACTACCCACACTGAGCCAAACTGCCAAAGACAGTCCGCAGTTCACTTTCTTCTTCTCTCATTGGGAACAACAGAGGAGGTTCCAAAATACCGTGTCGGATTTTAATATTTTAAAAATTACAGAAAACGATTCCCAATTTACGGTAACCGCACGTATAACCCGCACTTACTCACCTATTCAAAACATTATCTTTTCATTCTTCCAGAATATAAACAAGTCATTTCACATGCAAAATAGTTTGCAAAAAGGTACTGCTGATTTATGATTTTTATGAATGGCCTAAAAATTCAAAGACTAGGGAAAATCAGCCAAATTCATTTAAGATGAGTTTCCTCAAGTTTTTACAGAATTTAAGAGTTTTTAAAATAAATTTTTGAAATCACACGTGCCTTTTCTGCACCTTAGGTCAAAACCAGTAGATAAGGGGTTTTAAGGTTTGACGGTGACCTAAGGGTCAAAGATCAAATTTTAAAATTTTGTGAATTTGGATGGTTTTCATAAATAGAATAGATTGAGATGGGGCATTGAGGGTTGACGTTGACCTAAGGGTCAAAGGTCGAATTTTAAAATTTTGTGAATTTGGATGGTTTTGATAAATAAAATAAATAGATGAATAGATTGATATGGGGCTTTTAAGGTTGACGGCCTTGACGGTGACCTTCTCAAGGTCAGAAACAATGTAAAAACTCAAAATTTTAAATTTGAGGATCTGGATGGCTCTTGATCTTGACAACACGATATGGAGCTTATAAGGTCGATGATGGTACTTTTCACTTTTCAAGGTCACAGCCAAGTTGAGCCAAATGCCGAATGGTCAAATTTTTAAATTTCGAAGACCTAAATGGTTCTTGATAAGATGAGATGGAGCTTTTAAGGCCAACGCGATGACCTTCTGGGTAATAACCAAGGACCAATGTGGTTCTTTAAAACATGAGATGGGGCTTTTAATTTCAACAATCACCTTTAAGTTCGCCAACAATGGTCAAAGATCAAATTTTGTGAATTTAAATTTGGATGGTTCTTTGATGAATAGAACAACACGAGAAGGGGCTTTTAAAGTCGGATGAAATTCAAGGGTCAAAGGTAAAATGTCAACATTTTGCGGAGTTAGATGGTTATCATCGCAAGTACAAGTGCATTATTTTATAAAGCGCGAAGAGTTGATAGTACAAGCATCGTCTGAAGCCCAAAGCGCAGCATTTAAAGAGACATTTTGAGGCCCGCAAGTCACAATCGCATGTACAGGTATATTCTAAAACTGCAAATATGCTTAGGCTCGATTGAATGAAAACTTTCAGTTATAGTTAAAACAGTAAAAGGAATGAATCGAAAAGATACAAATAACAGTCAATAGTTTCTAATTAAAACTAAAACTAA
>JAQFYJ010000317.1:0-14728 GCA_034694685.1 Isotoma anglicana | reverse complement strand
GCCACCCTCCGGAATTTTTTTAACTTTACCCGTTCCCAAAATATTTTAGGAAATTTAAATTTTTTTACAATTTTTTGTTTTTAATTTTAGTTTCTGCATTTGTTTTTAAATTATATACTAATTGCATTTCAATGCTATAGATGTATTTCTTAACAAAATATAAATTGAAAAAAACATAATTTCTAAAATTAAGAAAACTAATTCTTACTTGCATAACGAATGTACTGCATTCCCTGTTGACATTATCGTGCCATCTGACCAAATACAAGTCAGAATCGCAGAGTATGTGATCGGGGGTCTCGTAAAAGGAGCGTTCTAACCAAAATTTGTTTCTTTTTGCCCTTATTTTGGCAATGCAGGTTTCCAAGGAAAGTCTCAACATTCGGGCATTTTGAACCGTCAACCCAAATTTACTTGATAATGGATGTGAATCGAAATTTGTTTGCGGGAACCAAAACCAAAAAAAGATGACATCTTTGCCTTTTTCCTTTAGATCGTCGTTGAGTCTTACGATGACTGTCTCTTCTTTGGTCATCATTGAATATCCGTTGACGAAAAATTCGATTTGAGTCTTGTCCACGAGGGGGCCATGCAAAGTGTTGTAGAATGTGCACTCTGCAGGATTTCTTAATTCAATTTCCAAAAGAGAAATAATGTTTACAACTTGATAAATTTCTTCTTCAGTCATGGAAAAATATGAATTTTGGTAAGTATTGTTTCTGAGGAAATTGTTGCGCTTTAGCAAATGTAGCTTCCATTCCCGGGAATCAGAGTGGAATCGTTCCCTCAGAAATATTTCAAAATTACAACTTTCTACTAAACTGCAATCTTCAAAAAAACTCTCCGTCTTCCACTCTGGTATTGTTTCAACTTCCATTGCAAAGCTGGACAAGTAGTGTTGATAAAAAAATTTTTGTGTTGGCTTTTAACGAATCTAAAATGTTCTAGAATGTTCCAGTCTGACTGCTTAGCAATGCGGTGGCATGATCAATCACCACCTGCATCCTGCTCAATTAATGTTTTTTGTTATAAAACTTTCCATCTTTCACACGTACATCCTGTGTGACGCAACCAAATTTGAAAAAAATGATGAAAATTACCACCTTTATTCTTTTTTGCATAATTATTATTATAAAAATGATTACAAATTTTCCATTTTCCTCATAAGCATCCTCTTTGTGACGCAAATCGAGGGGTATAAAACCTAGGCCTTTTGCTGCATTCAATCATTCAATTCCAAGTCTTTGTTTGGAATGGATCTCGGTGAAAGACCAATAGATATTGATTTTGACTGGATATCTAGCAGTTCCAATTACTCTGACGCAGAAATTTTAGAATTTGAAAAGTACATTTCCAATTTAAAAAATTCGGGAATACCAAGCTGTTCCGACGGGTTTAAATCCTTTTTCCCCACTCAATCCCAACAGGCTGCGTTGGATGTAGTGAGAGGCCATATTTCCAAGGGCCCAAACGCACCTCCGCTGCAGCTGGTTGTTATTGGACAAGGAGGCTGTGGTAAGTCACAATTCGATTCTTAAATTAAACATTTCTGACTGCTTTCTTTTTGTTTCAGGAAAGTCTTTTTTGCTCCATTGCATCAAACGTCTGTTACAGAAGTCTTCCCTAAAATACCAGGTAGCGTGCCCCACTGGTAATACCAGTTGGGCCAACAGAGGCTGCACACTCCACTCACTATTTTGCATCGGCAAGTATAGTCAAGATTTTCAGGCACTTGTTAGAAATAACCATTGCCCAGCCCCTCTGGTAGCAAAACTAAAGGACGTCAAGTATCTTTTGCTGGACGAAATTTATTTAACTGGTAAACATTCAAATGCTTTAATTATTTTTTTCATTGTAATTGAGCAATTGTTTGTTTATAGGCTGCAGTTTTTGGCACTTTATTAACGCTACTCTACAGCGGCTCCATAGGAATACAAAGCTTTTTGGAGGCATCAATCTAATTTGCTTTGGTAAATTGATTGGTTTTAAACAATTTGTTTTGGCACATTTTAATAAATTAATATGCGCAGGTGACTTTTTTCAATTGCTGCCTGTTGGAGATTCAAGCCTTTTTGATCATCCAGAGTCTTTAACACATTTCCAGCGGCAAGGACAAGAAGCATACCAAAGTTTAAAGTCAATAATTTTGACTGAAAATAACCGGCAGAGGGAGTCTCCTG
Source organism: Isotoma anglicana (assembly GCA_034694685.1). Classification (NCBI taxonomy): domain Eukaryota; kingdom Metazoa; phylum Arthropoda; class Collembola; order Entomobryomorpha; family Isotomidae; genus Isotoma; species Isotoma anglicana. The sequence goes on along the minus strand of JAQFYJ010000317.1, from coordinate 12,548 downwards.
AATTTTTCCAGTTGCTGCAAAATTTACGAAATTTTAATTTTACCGAGGTAGATTTAAATTTGCTGCGAACCAGATTATATTCCAACCTTTCCCCAGAGGAGCGTGAATCATTCTCTTATTGTATAAGACTTTACCCATACAACTATCAATGTGAGGACGAGGCGGCTCGGCAGTTGAAGAAAAAGAACCTCGCAGTCCTTAAACTCGAAACAAGGCAAACTCCAGCGGAACCTAGAATAGTTCAAGATTTTCCTCTTTTCCTGCAAGAGGGCGCCGCGTTGCAAATCACCAACAATCTCTCTGTTCCTTTTGGTCTCGTGAATGGGAGGAATTGCACGTTCCTAAAGGCGTTGTTTCATTCGGAAAACCTACAATACCCACGAGTTTTGTTGGTCAAAATTCCAGATTGGACAGGACCAGCGACAATAGAAGGTGGAGTCCCCATCCCAATAAACAAGGAAAAAAAGTGGAATCCATTCAGTAAGCGAAAAATTGCAATTGAACGCTTCCCTTTACGTCAGCGGTTGGCGTCCACCGTCCATCGGGTACGCTTAAAATTTAAGTTTTAATAACCTTTTTTCTTTTCTTTACTCTTTTACTATTTATTACAGGCACAAGGGTCGACGGTTGAGAGGGGGTGTATCACATTAGGCCCCAGAGAGGTTTTCATCAATTATGCTTATACTCTGCTTTCACGGTTTAAAAACTTGGAGTCATTTTGCATATTGGACCCATATTTAGTAATGTCAAGATTTCAGGGATCGTCTTTTGAAAGAGGAAAAGATTTGATGCTTGCTGAATTGCAGCGTTTAAAAAATTGTAGCATTTTAAATACTGCTAAAGACACTAAAGAAACTGTTTCTTCGCTAACCCCATCTGACGCCGAATGGAACAACGAGTTTCCAGAATGGGAGATTGAAAAAGATGGTCAATCTGAACCCAGATCATGACTGTCGAAAGTGCATTCAGTGTAAAAAGTGTCCCAATTGTATAACAAATGATCCAAAGAAACTGTCATATGATTATTTGGAATTGAGATGTTGCTTTTGGTGTTTTAATATAAATCAATCATTACGTGACTGGGAAGAAAAGACTGAGTCTGAAGTAGGTATAAAAGACATTCCATATTTGCGCAAACTCTTGAGTGCATGTGAACAAATTGACAAATTTAGAAGCAAATCAAAGCAGTGTTTTTTGATTCAAAAGTTAATTCGTAGTGAAAAGGATTTGACATTTTCAGAGTTTAAAAGTATAGTTTTGTCACTAGTTTTTACACAAGAAAAATATAAACTTTTTCATCCGTTTAAACAACAATTGTATGAATTTCTATTCGTGATTATGGACAAGAAAGACTATGAACATATCTAATTTATAAGTGTATCTAATGGTGTTTAAATAGTACTGTTATGCAAGTTAAAAAACACGTGTGTAAAAATTGTGGAGGCTGTCGAGAGAGACTCTGTGAATTGGAAGATAAAGTTGCCAGGCCCCGTTCAATAGGATATTACGTACAACATCGAATTTTGTGTGTTCGCTGCAATAAGCTAAGACTTTTGTTAGTTCGTTGGGTAGACCATTCCGAGTTTCCAATTACTACCGAAAGATTGCAAGTGCTTCTCAGTCATCTCGCAGAACACCAGCGAGAGGTAAGTGATAGATCACACAAGAAACAAAACTTTTTAATACAAAAACTGATTTATGATACACCTTCCATCACAAAACTAGAGGCAACCTTTTTAATCAAGGGCCTTGTGTTAAATCACGATTTTTCAATTCCAATACACATTCACAATAGACTAGTCAGATTGTGTAAAGCCGAACAGAAACCAAAAGCATGAGTCAGATGGATCCCATTTGCGATGGAGAGGGCTTTGAACCCCCTCGCATAGAAATACATCAAAGCAATGACAGATCAGCTCTTAGAAAAGTTGGACGACAATTTTTCTGCGGTATGCCAAACTGTCCATTTGTCACTACAATGTACAGTTCATGGGATGAACATTTTAGTGTAGTGCATCATTGTGTTTCGTGCAGAAGAGCCTTCCCGAATCTTCGAAATCATCCATGCCCCAGACAACAGGTGGGGCTAGGGCTCCAGATAAATCGCGGATTGCTACCGGTAAACTTTGACAGCTCCATCTTTAGACTTGAATCTGCAGTTCATGATGGGACAGTGCTGGAGTTTAAATACAACTACCCGTCGCCTCTAGCCACAGTTGAAGCGGCGTTTGAAAGTGTTGTTGCTCATCTTAGAAAATTGATTAACGACCTCATCGGAATCTATCAAGGCATACGCGTGCAAATCAATCTCAATGTGACGCTTCAGCATTTGACCACTGGGAGAATAAAGACACATCATTTTGGTTCACCATTCACTCGTTACATGTATGCATCAGATGCTTCAACAGACTTTAACATTGTTACAGCAGCGTCCTATATTACGGCATCTTTGAATGTTTTTGCATCACTTGGTGAGATTTCTTATTATTTTATTGAGACATCTTCTTATTTTTTTTATGTTTTCAGTTAATATTTTCTTATTTCGAATTTATTTTATAGGTAGCAATTGGGTTGTCAAAGACATTAACTACATTGAGGTGCGAGCGATACAATATAGGCCAACGCGTGCTGGAGGGTACATAAAAATACCCAAGTGTCTTCGTGGGAAAGGAATCATCAACCCGGTTACAGACCAAGGGGATTGCTTCCTGTTAGCTGTACTTTGTTCCTTGTATAGAACTGAGATTTTCTTGGACGATGCTCCCGGAGTGCCTTTTGAAGAGTTATCCTTTATTCAAAAGGCTCGCCTTAAAAGAAAATGGGAAAAACATGAAACTTATGCAGATATTTTTAGACGAGTTTACAAGAGCGGAGAAGTCAACTTTAGAGGATTTCTTGGGGACACTTCTGTTGATGACATTGCCAGGTTTGAAGCACAGAATGAAAATATTGGAATCTCTGTATTTACTCACGATGACAAGCGTATTTTTCCAATCAAATTATGCAACAAAGTTTGTGAGCGTTATGTAGACCTCATGCTTTTGACCAAGATGAAGGGTGGAGATGAAATTCAACACTTTGCTGTTATACCAACTCTTGGAAAGGTTTATGGAAGAGCGGGCCTTGATGCAAGTTCAGTATGTCGCTTTTGTCTGGTAGCATACAATGGAGCTGCTTTGGAAAAGCATATGGCAAAATGTATTTTGAATGGACAAGGGAAAGAGATTGCATACCCAAAAGAAGATTACCATGAATTTAGTAATTTTTACCAAACTGAACACATTGTCTATACATGCTTTTATGATTTTTTGTATCAATCATTTCCACGACCTGGCAATGCTGTTAGGAGTGAAGCTGAAGCACAAGAAAAAAACATTCTCAAGCCAATTGCCTTTGTTATCATGGTGCTGGGACCAGGTGGAGATATTGTCTACAGCCGTTTTTACCACTCACCGGATCCTGTTCCCCAGTTTATCGAAATTGCTTCAAAACTTACTGATCAATTTACAAAAATTGTTTCCGAGACATGCGTCCCCATTGTTATGACACAGCAAGAGCAGTTGGCGTATGATGGTTCCGTGGTCTGCCGTCATTGTCACAAGTTTTATGATGGAAAAGATGTCATCAAGTGTCGCCATCATTTACACCAGGATCCGTCAGCCCCAGTAATAGATCTATGCGCAAAGTGCAATATACGGGTAAAGGGCAAAGCTTGTGTATGGATTTCACACAATAGTGCACAATTTCATCACAAGTACATCTTGAAGAATCTGACCCGAGCAACCTTCCGTCAAATAAATCCAATTGCACATCAAACAAACAAGATTTTAGCACTTGGACTCAACCGCCTGGCCAACTTTATCGATCTTCGCAGCTTTTTGGATTTTGATTTGCATGTACTTCAAAAGCGTCTGCAGGGACAAAAAACTGGAGCAGAGGCTTTGGCAAAGTTTTCAACGCTACAAAAAGCATTTTCCGCTGAACAGAACGCGATGCTAGCATTGGACCTGGAAACACTGTCAAAAACAGTTTTGGCGTTGGACACGTCGATTGAATCAATGAAGAAGGTTCCATTTAAAATTTTTATTACAGATTATGACCAAGAAATTTTTTATGCAGATTACCGAGATCTAAATGCAGTAAAGAAAATGTCTGACGAGCAAAATTATGCAAATGTTTTAAACAAATATTTAAGAGCACGCGTTGCAATAATGGCAGACGTTGCCCTAAATTTTCAAGAATTTGCAAAGAAAAATTACAGCATTTCCCCCTTCCACAACATAGCCTTACCAAAGTTTGCATATTCAAGTTGTCTGTATGCTTTAAAGCACAAGATTGAAATTTGCAAATCTCCAGATATGACAAAATTTATAAAGTCGGGGATCAGAGGAGGATTGACATTTTCGACCCAGAAACTGTCTACAGCAAATTCTGAGCGGCTTGGAAACTATGATCCAACCAAACCAAGGAAAGAAATTTTGTTTTTTGACATAAACAGTTGCTATAGTTTATGTGCGGTGCAACCGATTGCATCTGGAAACTATAGATGGCTCTCTGAGCAAGAAATTGCAGGATTGGATTTTAACCAAATTCCCGATGAGTCGGATACTGGGTATGCTTTGGAAATTTCCGCCGAGTATCCAAAGTCTTTACATGACCGGGATCAAGATTTCCCAATGTGCCCCACGAGAGTAGTTTTACAGGCCGACCAGCTATCCCAGAAGCAGCAGGAATTAAGAAATACTATCGGTGGAGCAGGTTCCAATTCACCCATTATCGGAGAATATTTGTCTCTAGATTTGAATCCTAAAAAGAATGTTGTCGTGTACCATCGCCTCTTGAAGTATTTCATTTCCAGAGGGTTAAAGATTACAAAGGTCCACAAAGTTTTGGCGTTTGATCAAAAGCCCGTGTTTCGAGAATTTATTGAAAAAAATATGCAGATACGAAGAACAGCTCAAGATGAAGGTGACGAAGTCGGAAACCAACTTGCCAAGGCATTATATTCGATGATAGTAGGTGTAACACTATCGTCATCAGAAAAGCATGTTGACGTGGAATGTGTCTTGACACGGGCAAGAGCTTTAAAACTGGCTGCTTCACATCGCTTCCTGGATGTGCAGATTGGATCACAAGAGAATGATGTGTCTTTTTTTCATTTGGAAAAATGTAACACAATGTATCCATACCCAATCATCATTGGATTTTCTGTAAGCTGTTTTTGATTGTCAACTTTGTAAACAATGTACCAATTAAAATTTTTGTTGCAGATTCTGGAAATGTCAAAGGAGATGTTGTACAGGGCATGGGATCAAATTAGAAAAGTCTTTCCAAACAGCAAAATTCTATGTGGACAAACTGATTCCTTGGCCATTGAGGTGACACTGGAAAGTAGACATGAATATATTACAAAACTAAAGTCATTGGGAAATATTTTTGATTTTTCCAATGACATTTTGAAAAACTCCGAGCTGTACAACAAGGACCATCAAAATATGCCTGGTTACTTGAAATTGGTAAATAACCAAATTACTGAATTTATTTCATTGAAGCCTGGAGCATACTCCTACAGAGCATTATGTGACCAATGCCACCGAGAAAATACGGCAGACTGCGTTAGCTGTCGCCTTGTATCATTGGGGGTTCAAAAAGCGCAGGGTGTACACAAGAGCGTTACTCGGAATTTGACACATGCCAAGTATCGAGAATTTTTGGACCAAGAGACTGGAAAGGAATTCACCTATGTTCAGCAACAAAACATTGATGGCGAGGTCTCATTGGCACCGGCGAAAAAGATGGGTTTTTCAACATTGAATGTACATCGATATGAGTTTCCAGATGGCTCTTCCTTACCACATGGACATTACAAAGTAAAGGAATTTTTGGAGGCACGGGGGCAGAAAAACAAAGAACTGCCAATGGAGATTGACGGACCTCTGTTGCCATCTGCTGGAACAGCGGAGATTATTACTGTTGAATAATACTTTTAATGATATTAGTTTAGCTTTAGCCATTGAGCAGTAAACATGGATTTGGGAACGAGCATTGATTGCTCTTTAAAAGCACCTTTCAAGTTGGTTTTAGTTGCACCAAGTGGTGGAGGTAAATCTACTTTAATACTTAATTTGTTGGATTGTGTTAATAAAAATATTAATGGGGATATAAAGCAAGTTTTTTACGTGTACAAGCATGATCAACCACTTTATTCGGAATTCTCAAAACGTCATCCCGAAGTTAGATTTTTAAAAGACATTGATCAGCTAGATACGCTCATAGATGGCAGTGAACCTACTCTGTTGATATTTGACGACTATCAGCAATATTTTACCACCAGAGCAGGATCAGAATACTTGACAGATTGGTTTACCAAGAAAGCGAGACACTTGAATTGCAATACAATAGTATTATTACATAACGCATACGCTGACAACCTTAGAACAGTGAGCATCAATGCCACCTATACTATTCTTTTTGACTTTGTTCGAGATCGATCGACTATAAAACATTTAGCCTACCAGTTGTATCCCAACAGTTCCAAACAGCTAGTCGAAGCGTACCTTGATGCTGTAAAAAGTTCTCGTCGTGGGTTTTTATTTTTGGACCATCATCCAGACACACCTGAAAAGAACCGCGTCAGAAATTTTCTTTACCCAAGGCAGAAAGACATGAAGTATTACATTATCGAATAATATGGCATCTATTGTGCGTGTTGTGACTGAAGAAATTTATCAAAAAATTTTAAAACTGGGACTTTTGGAAGACAAAAGTTCTGAAGAGACCAGCGATTTGACAAAAGAGTTGCTAAGTAAAATTCCGGACGAATTACGTCAGAAGGTGAAAACTGCTCTTGAGCTGTTGAAAGAGAAAGGATTTTCTTGGAACCATTTGGGACAGTATACTTTTAATGGTGAGTTTGACCCAGACAGCGACATTGCAAATTTAGTTCTCTCACTGTCTACACCAAAACCCAATCCAAGTCCACAAGAAGTAAAATTTCAAGAAATTTTGAAGTCTTTGGGGCTATTTGAACAAAAGCAACCAGAAGAAGTAATATCCCATTGTGAACGTGACAATTATCCATGGAAAATATTTGAAGACTTGACAAATTTTAGAAATGGCTCTTGAGCGTATAAATAGAAACAGAGACGCTTTAATTCAGTTTACATGTACTACTTTCAGGCATCAGAAAAGCTTTATAAAAAAGGCAGACGCTGATTTATTAAAAGCATTCGCTGAATGTATTTTAAACGCTGAACAAATCAAAACAAAAAAAGCCAGTGTTGGGCTGGAAAAAGAGTGCGTTCGACTATTTAAATTCTTTAGAGTGAAAAAAGAGTTTGACTTGGAACAATTGAAAAGCGTGCTTTCAGAGCATATTCACGCCGTTCATTATCTTACAGGACTTGCTTTAAATACACTGTGCGTCGATTCATTTTGTGTCTTAAACGATGACGAGTGACCAAGTAATTAAAGCATGGACAGATGTCAAAGAGCCTGGCTCATATTCGGGGATTTCCGGATTTTTAAAAAATCAAAAATTCAAAGACAAGAAAGCTGTCGAAGACACGCTTTCTTCCCTATCTGCGTATGGCATGCACAAGCCTAGAAGGAGACCAAAGAAGCACGCAAGAGTGATAAGTCTTTTCAAAGACTATGTGTGGAGCGGAGATTTTATGATTTTGAAACAATTAAAATATCAAAATTCTCATTTTGAAAACTTGGCAGTGTTTGTGGATGCATTTTCAAAATACACCATTCTTGAACCACTAAAAAACCGAAAAATCGCCAGTGTGAAAGATTGCCTTCAAAAGGTTTTTGAACGGACTGGGAGGAAGCCATGGTTTCTCTGGTTTGATAGAGAGACGAGTATAACCAGCCGAGAGATAAAAAGCTTTTTGGAATCTAAAGATATTCAACTATATCACACATTTTCTCCACTCAAAAGTGTCTATGCGGAAAGAAAGATTCGCGACATTAGAGCACGTCTAGAGAGGTACTTTACTCAAAATAAAACAAAAAATTGGATATCCATCATCCGGGACCTAGAGACATCGCTTAACTCGACCGTTGTCAAATCCATCGGGCTCAGACCGATTGATGTCACCGAAGAGACAACACCACAAGTTTTTGACAAGCTCTATGGTGATTTGATTCGACAAGAAAAACCAGAGCCAGCCTTCAAAGTCGGGGATCACGTGAGAATTTCCAGAAAACGGTTAATTTTTGAAAAATCTTCAAAAGCAGCATTTTCGGAAGAAGTGTTTATTGTGTCTCAAGTCGTTTTTACGCCACCTGTCTACAGTTATATTATTAGAGACTCTCACGGGGAGACGGTCCAAGGAAAGTTTCTTGCAAATCATTTGGCGAAAGTGAGTGTACTACAATGAGTTTTGAAAACCACCAGGCAAGCTTTTTTGCCACAGTGTACAGCTCTGATTCTATGCATTTTTATCCTGCAAACAAAAGTTCAGATTTTCGGAACCAACTCCAAAAACCGATATTGAGTGAAGGTGATCTGGAAGTCGGTTTGGTCGAGTTGCACTTTTCCGATAATTTTGAACCTGAAGCGCCCGTTAAACCTAAACCTGCGCAAAAACCAGTTGTAAAACCTCCCGACCCAGCGAAAAAAAAGTTTTTCAATTCTCCAAAAGATGGAGTTGTCAACACCCAGCTATACTCTCAAGTCATTCGTCGGTATAAAAAGCCATCTGCTACCATAGGACTTAAAACCTTTATAAGCATAATTTCGCAACAAGTTGAAAATGACGAAGGGCGGGAATTTAACCTAGTTTTTGCCTTCACGGAAAACATTGGTGAGGAACTGTCGCGTATTGAAATTAAATATGAAACCACAACAGATTATACGCTGGAATTTTCTCAAGAACTTGCAGAAGTTATGGGATTTACTACAAGAAGCTTTATACCAGGCACCTATTTGGCAGAGGGAACAATTGACCCCGAAAAGTTCAAGACATTTTCAACAGATTTAGAGTTTAGTATCAAGTTATGGAAATATCACAGAGATACAGTGAAAATAGAAGAACCAGAGGACTTTGACTGGGAAGAATTTGGAGAAAATGTTGTTGATGCAATGAAAGAAAAGGGGTTCAATGTCCGTTTCCTTTTTGATGGGGACAAAAAAGTATTTGTTTACATTGACACACACAATCTTGCTTTTCAACTATCAAAACGACTAAATCGCCTCTTGGGATTGAATGAGCGATATTGGTTTACAAAACCATCTGAGGATCTCATTATTCCCGAAGAAACCAACATTCCAGCTGCTCCACCTCCATCCCCAGAAAAAGCAGAAAGCCCCACAATAAAGAAAAATTTGTTGCTGGTTCATTCCAATTTAGTTTATCCTCAGTATTTTGGAAATTGTATGCTGCCAATTCTAAGGACAATCGCGAGACCGAAAAGTATAAATTCAGAAACCATTTTGAAATTTGATTCAGTTCAATACTTGCCGCTAAAGGATTCACACGTGTCACATATTCATCTCCAGCTCTCTGACGAACATTTAAATCTTCTGCCCTCTATGGAAAAGCCTACTACTGCATTACTACATTTTCGCTATAGATTTTGATGAGAACAGTTACGTGTACAGAAGATCGTGAGTGCTTTATTTCAAAAATGGACACATCAATTGCCGGACAGGACCCCAACTACCTTATTCCGCTGGCTGGGAAAGTTGGCAGAATTAGCAAGGATAATCAAGAAGGCTTTGGAAGGAGAAAAAAGCGAGTCAGTCGAAGTTCAGCAGCCAAGACAGCAGCAGCACCTATAAAAGCTCCTCGCAAAAAACCTACTCGAAAGAAGGCAATTCAGAAAAAGACCAAAAAGGCTACAGCCAAGAAAAATTTGTGTATTCCCGTAAAAAAACGAAAAATTGTCAAGAAAAAGGCAAAGAAGGTGACAAAAAAGAAGCGTTGCTGAAATGGAATCTCAGACATTTTCCGATAGCCCTCATGCCTTTAGGGCTGCACTCGAGCTGTTTTCTTTGCCCAAGACTGATGTCTCAGTTTTGAAAAACCATTATCAAATTGTGTATCCAACAAATGCTTTTACCGACAATAACAACCCAATAGAATTTAATGTGCTTGGATCTCAACTGGAATACTATTGCCCGCAGAAAACTTTTGTGTACCTAAAATGTAAAATTACTAAACGAGATGGAAGTGCCATAGATGCAACCGCAGATGTCGCACCAGGGCAGCACTTTTTCGCACAGATGTTTGACTCTGTGGAGACGTTTATCAATGGAGTTTCAATAACTAAACATCCGCAGAATTATGGACAGCGTCATCACATTCTTTCTCTCCTGAAAGACTCGAAAGATGCAAAAGATACAGTATTGACTTCTGAATTATACTACAGAGACAATGCAAAAAATAACTTTGTTTCGGGGAACCCTGGATATACTACAAGAAAGGCATTATCTGCAGAAAGCGCCCCTTTTGAAATGATTGGCTATCTTGCAGACCCAATCTTTAAGCAAGGTGAGCAGATGAACTTTAAATTGAATCTTGTAAAAATGGATTTTCTAATTTTTCTATGTGTTTACAGGCAGATGTCTTCCTCCTGGCTGTGACTTAAAAATTAGGTTGAAACGATCTCTCCCAGAGGTGGCGCTAGTCGGAGCAGAACCAGCTGGAGGAGTTTCTCCTTTCCCATACAAGATTGTCATTGAAGATTGTCAGCTGTTTTTGAATAAACTGACGGTTGATCAACAAGTTGTGGAGCTGCATGAACGGGAATTACAAAGGGTTGGCAGGTTCAATTATCCAGTCAATGCTTTTGACGCAAAAACATTTATGATTCCCAAGGATGCTACAAGCCACGTTTCAGAAACTCTTTACAATGGAAAACTACCTAAAGAAATATACATTGCGATGGTTGATTCCACTGCTCTGATTGGAAAGCTCACAAAAGATCAATTTTGCTTTGAAGATTTTGACTTGGAGTCTGCGGTTTTGACGGTAGATGGCAACTCTTCTGTATATGAATCGGTCTCGTTTGGAGCTACCCATGGACATTCTTTATTGGCCTATAACAAGATGTTGGATGCTGTGAAGGTCAAGGAACTAGGGAATGGGATAAACCGAGACACATTTAAACTTGGACAGTTTGTGTTAGTATACAGTTTGGGCTTGGGAGATTCGAATGGCTTTGCGTTGCAGCAGTTTGGACAGTGTAAACTGAGTTTGAAATTTGAAAAGCCTTTACCAAAACCGATTTCAGTTGTGGTTCTCGGACAATTTGACTCTGTAATCTCCCTAGACGAATACAAAAATGTTGTCAGTGACGTAAACTACGCTTAAGATGGACACACTTACATTGGCAGTAACTTTACACAAAATTACCCGTAAGACTAAAGTCGACTATACTGCCTGCATCGCAAAGGACCAGTTTCATCATTTGGATTTTGCAAACAAGCCTGCACTCATCATTGTAAACACGGACAGAAAGGGTTGGTAAAATTTTTTCGGAAATATTTACTATTTTGGAAACTTTTTATCAGAAACATTTGTATTTTTGAAAATTTTAGAACTCCCTGGATCTCATTGGGTTTGCTTTTATCATATTAAAACGCCATCTGGACACTACACGGAATTTTTCGACTCGTACGGCGAAGGCCCTGAATACTATGGCATTCAGTCCCCATACCCCGTTTTAAAGAGGAACCATCGTGTTTTACAGAAAAAGACGTCAGCATCGTGTGGTCAATTTTGTCTTTTTTATGCCTATCATCGAGCCCGAGGGTCAAGCCTTGAACAAATTCTTGGAAAACTGTCTTTCGATTTGGATTTAAATGAGAGGATTGTGACAAGCGCATTCTTTTCATACAGCCGGGGAATTTCATTTGAGAGAGGGGGACAAAAGTGCAAGTGGAGGCTTTATAACCACCGAGCACAATGCAGCCGCTTGTGATGATGCTACTGATGTGTATATTTTCAAGTACTGGAGCGTACCTGAATGAATCAAAAATTGAAGAAATGTGTAAAAATTGTACAGCCGATGGTGGTCTTTTTTTAAAGTTAATTTATGTATCTTGGAGTACTGAACAGTATTTTTGCAGGCAAACTCCTGTACTAGTTAGTAAGTTTGGAATGATTGTAGATTATGCAAATTCGGAAGCTACATGCACGGGCATTGTGCGAAGACCTGTCACAAATTTAATGCGGGAATTTTATCTTCAAGGAGATGATTGTCAACATACTTTTAACTTTAACTTTTCAAATTTGTTTACATTTATAGTGTGTATTTTACTTGGTGGTGGGATAGGATACAAAATTTACAGAAAAAAGGTCAAGGGTCAATTATTGTCCCATGGTCCAGATGGTGTTTATCACACCACTGCGGTTGACCCTGAAGCCTAAATTTTTAAACATGTAAATACATCTTTTGGTTTTTGAAAATAAAGAATTGGCAGAAAAAACCTTATGTTGCCTTTTTTATTTTGCATCTTTTAGTCTTGATCTGCAGCTCGGCATGGAAACATGTACGTGCGTTTTTCAATACAATGTGCTTTATGTACATTTGAT
>JAQFYJ010000316.1:0-14728 GCA_034694685.1 Isotoma anglicana | reverse complement strand
AACCTTCCATTTCTGAAACATCCTTACGCCGTCCAGAAATTGTGCATCACTAACTCCACAATGTTGCCCCAGACTTACGAAATCCTATTAAGAGAGTGCGGAAAATATTTAAGGGAATTTCGGATGTCACCCGATAACTTCATCAATATGCGAGGTGAAACGTGGGAAGTTCCTCCGTTTATGCAAAGCGATGAACAAACTGAGTGTTTAAAAAACCTTCAAAGGCTTTCTATTAATGATTTAGTTCGATGTAACTTCAAAAACAATGAATCCAGAAATATATTACGGAATCAGGTAGTTCTCCGTATTCTGGAGATTCCTTTGTCAATGTTTAAGTTAAAAAATTTGAATATTAGTTTAAAACGATTAATGAGTTTAGACGTTTATTTACAATTAAGAGCTAATATTTTCAGAATAGTTAAAGAACGATGTGAAACTTTGGAAGAATTGACAGTCCGTTTCTTTATTAAGTTTCATGATTTGAACACAACTGGAAATGATTATTGGAAGGTTAAAAATGCTGTAATTGGTAGTAATCTGAAGAAATTATGTTTAAGGTTTGAGTTTTATAGTGCAAATGATGTGATACAAAACTTAGCGGTAGAATCATTTCATTTGCTATTAGAAAAGCAGAGTAAGTTAGAACATCTTGACATTCAGGGAATGATTGGGTTAGATTTCTTAAATCTGATGGAAATCGTACAAAGCAATTCTGGAACTCTTCAGCGACTTGAAGTGCTGCTAGAAGAGGGAAAGTTTGAAGAAACTGAACGCTTGGACTTCTCAGCTATTCGAGATTGTTTGAAGCTTAGAAGATTATTTTTAATTGGGCAAGGTTGTGAGAAACTTGAAGTGATTAATTTTGAAATGCCGAAATCTCTTGTTGCACCACCAATTGTGGATGGCTTTCAAGTCAGGGTTGTAAACAAACGTAAGCGATTCATTGGTTGCGACGATAACTATGAAGATTGAATATTTGATAAACATTTGTTGTTCAACATGATATTTAAGTTATCGGAATGTATTTTAATGTTTTTTATGCATGCAAAGAATTTTTTGTATTTTTGTGTATTTTTTATATACCAAAGTTTGAGCTACGGAATTTTTTATATTTTAAGCTGTCAAGAAATAAATCATTTTTAGCAATTCAATTTATGTGGTTGGCAGTTGGCAGATCTCTTACAACTTTCTTGCATACTTTCATATATTATATACACAATTTAATTGTGTATAGAGCAGGGACATGAAGTAAAGTTGCAAGTTTTTGAAAACCATTTAAAAAAAGTAAACTGTCAAAATAAATTCATAGCATTATATCGTGTTCGATTTCATTCCACAAGAAAAAACAGGCTTTTATTGCAAGAATAAATCTTACAAATTTGTACACCAACTATGCACAATCTACTTCAATAAAAGGCCAGGGATGTGTGTCCGACCAACCTTTTTATTGGGTCAATTGGCTTAAAAGCGAGCCAATAAGGATAACCTTGTACTTTTGGCTCCGTCCCTTTTCCAATAGTGGCGGCTACCTTCGACATTATGATATTATCCTGCTGTTGTTTACTTTTTCGTTTAATCAAAGGATTAGAACTTAGAAGTCTAAATTAACTTTTAAAAAGTTTTAAACCATTTTGGAGGTCTACTACACATATCAGGATGTTTTATATAATTCAATTCCAAAACGATTTTTGAATTTGAAAGGTTTTAAAATCTGTAAAATGATAAGAGATGAAGGGAGAAGATTGTAGGAAGGAGATGAAAGGATATTGTATGAAGGAGTTGAAGAAGATTGTAGGAGGAAAGAGTAGGTTGTAGTTGAAGAAAGATGAACGGAGAAGGTTGTCGTTGAAGGGAGGAGATTGTAGGAGAAGAAAGGAGTTTGTAGGAAGGAGATGAAATGAGGTTGCAGGAAGGAGATGAAGTGAGGTTCCAGGAAGGAGATGAAATGAGCTTGGAGATGGAATGAAAAGGTCGGAGGAAAGAGGTTGCAGGAAGGAGATGGAATGAGACGGTCGAAGGTAAGAGGTTGTAGGAAGGAGATGGAATGTGAAGGTCGGAGGGAGGTGATGGAATGAGAAGGTCGGGAGAGGTGGAAAGGGAAATATATGTAGGAAGGAAATGAAAACATAAAAATAAGGTTAAAGATAGGATATTTAAAGAGATAAAACGATAAGGTTAGAGATAAGATATTTAGGAGATGGAATAAAACGATTAAAAGAGAAGGTTTTAGTATACGGGGGGAGTAAGGAGAAATAGAACGTTGGAGGGAGGAGATGGAAGTTAGAAGCTGATGATTGAACTTACGACAGAAGGGAAAGGAAAAGTTTTAAAGCATAGCAATTAAATAAGGAAAAGACCGTTTCAACATAGGAAGCTAGGTCCACACGCCGACACGCCCTTGCCCTGGATACATCTTAATAGCTAACGCGTCTGAACATTGTACCTACCACACAATAAAGACTAGACTATGACCCGGTGAGTGAAATTCAAAGATTCTAGGGGTCAGCAAGGTCGTGATATCACCGTGACCATTGCAACCGGTGCTGACCCCTAGAATAGGTGAGTTTCACTCAGCGGGTCATAGTAGTTTAATGTAAGGAGACAGTCTGAATTTGAGATTAATTGACTAAAACGTACCCATTGAAGGGTTATAGTTTGTCCTACTTCTATTTAAAACTAATAATTGGCTACCTTAAGTGTTCCAATTTTTCCCATGTGTGTGAACAAACTCACTCGAAAGATTGAAAAACTGTTAAATTTAGTTAACTCCTATTTTCAAAGGTACATACATAAAGTAATGTTACAGTAAATCCTTTTGGTCATATTTAAATATAGTTAGAACCTATTTAAAGTAAGGTCCCATGGTTTAATTCAATACTTCCAAGTGATGTATTAAACCTGTTATTTTACTGCTCGCAGTCCACCCGACATTCCTCAGGTTATTACAAAAGGTATATAGGCTTCAATATTTCTTAAATCTTCTTATCGTGAACATTTCTTTCTACCTTTTTTTAAATTAACCTATGGCACCAGATTTATTGACAAAAGAATAGAAATAAAGCAGGTAAAAGGTCAACCCAAACCCAAGTCTGATATACGAAATGTGAAGAAGCCGATGAACATTTAAATGCACTGCATTTGCCTTTTCAATTTAGTTAAAGTAAAGCTTTGTGCATATACTGCATGTACTACTCCTTTCTAAACATTTTAATTTAGTAAAATATATTTTTCTGAAACTTTTCGAAAATATTTTCAAAAAACGAAAGATCTTTCAAAATGGCTCGCCAGTTTTGCCTGTGGATTTTACTCGCCATTTACTTGGTCTTTACGTTGGCTGAAGCGACTGAGCCGAAGGCAAGGCAAGTAATTGAACGTTTTCAAAATTTTGAATTCTAATATCTGTTTAAAATATTTGTTTAATGTGGTGATATTTTGTTGTACAATTGAACAGGCAGGGTAAATAAAATTCCATGGAATAAAAACTGATATTAAAAAACAAAGAATTTGTTTGAAATAGGAATTAAACAAAAATATAGTATTCAATTGTTTCCAAAGTATACGTTACTTTACTATTATACGCATTTCAAATATTTTCTTATTTCTTTTCTAGAAGAAATTTCTGAAAAGTGATATATTACAGCAAACAAAATCTTAGATTAAAAATTTAAAGTACATAAAAAAATTCTCAGGCTAAATCCCATTTTCAGTAAGTTTTTAATTTAAGATTTTAAATAGATTTTAACTTGTTGATCAAGTCGTTTAACTTAATTTATAACATAGGACAAAACTCTGGAACAAAATTTTTGTACAACAGAGAATTTAACAAAATTTTTGTACAACAGAGAATTTAACAAAATTTTAATACCAGGAATATTTTTGTAATATTTCAGTTCAATCCGCAATACGATGCGATAGGAAGGTCTTTCGTTGCACAATACTACGAATTTTTTGATGACTCAGCGTTGAGGGAAAACATATTCCAGTTGTATATTGCAGATTCCATATTGACATATGAGGGTCAGTTTGCTCACGGTAAGGAAAAAATAATGGAGCTGTTTAATTCTCTACCATTCACAACGATCCAGCATGTTGTAAAGGAAATAGACACACAGCCAACGCCCGATGGTAATATTTTCATCCTTGTCACTGGTACACTTTATATTGATGATGGTCCTGCTCAATTATACGGTCAGAGCTTTATTCTAAAGTCATATCTGGATGGACTTTACGTTTGTCAAAATGACATCTTCAGAACTATTAGAAGTGATGAATAATGCTTGAATGTCGGAAATTGTTGTTTAAAGAACAAGAACATGAAAGTTAAGGAAATTAATGTAATTTGTGTTTTTTCTAAGTGGAGTTTCTTTAATTGGGAAAGTCTTATCAAAAAATTTAATTTATATTATTTAAAGTGAGTTAAAATTTGTGAATGCAATGAAAAGGAATTATTACTTTACAATGTTCTATATGCAAATG
Organism: Isotoma anglicana; assembly: GCA_034694685.1. Classification (NCBI taxonomy): domain Eukaryota; kingdom Metazoa; phylum Arthropoda; class Collembola; order Entomobryomorpha; family Isotomidae; genus Isotoma; species Isotoma anglicana. The sequence goes on along the minus strand of JAQFYJ010000316.1, from coordinate 10,252 downwards.
GTTTAGATATAATAAATAATACAGAAAAAAATCGGTGTTTTGTGTTTTTTTTTTGATTTCTTGAAATACATTCCTACCATTTTATAAAGTTAAAAGATTTACCTATATGTTTATTTGGGCTTATTCATTTGAGTTTATTTTAATATTTGTGAATATGAATTTGACATAAAATTCATATTAATTTGACGACTTGTTGGTGTAGACCGTATAGTTTTAGTAAACATAGCATAGAAAACATTCGCAGCATATGGTAATACCTATATGCCATTACCAATTACTCTCAAATGTATAAGGTCGTTTTTAATTAAAAGAATTATCAATTTATGTAATATCGAATCTTGATATTTTTTATTTTATCCAATTTTCTGATGAAGATAATAAGTAATTTATCGAAATTTCGGTTAATAAAATGTTTTCCTCTCAATCTTGCATGCTATCCGTCAACTCTTCGTCTTCTAATTCTTCGCATGGATGAATGTCTCTTAAATTCAAAATCAAATGCTTCCACAAATACAATAAAGCTAGCTACCTTCACGCCAAAAATCAGCCAAATTGGGTGATTTTGACATATTTCATTAGAAATTAGTGGAGGTCTACCGATAGGGTCCTTAGACATTCAAAAATGTTAATATTTATTCATATTTATCCTTTAAACGATCTTATAACGCCCCCATACCAAAAATTAGCCGATACGGGTGATTTTGATAAATTCTCTAGAAACCGCAGTGGGAGTCTCCCCCACCGGATCCCTTATGGTCCGATAAAACCCACTTTGCATTGACCCAAATACTATACGTACTAAATTTCAAGTCAATCGGTTGGGGTGTTCTTGAGTTATCGAAAGTCAGACACACAGTCCATGGACACGATTCTCTCATAAGCCCTGGCTCCGGCTCGGGCTAACAAAACACTCTGAATGCTTTACTTTCTTATTTTATCATAATAATTTAAAAATTTAAATTTTTCTGCTCGATTTTAGGTTTTAAAATGTGAAAGAATGCTCAGTTACGTATCCATAGTCATAAGTGTACCTTCAAAATTTAAAATCATCGTCACAGAAAGTCTGCTGGGGTTTTGCCTATGTCTACTCTAGATATAGTATATATGGTTCTTTTCTCTAAGCTTTGTACAGAAACAAGCAGGCGTATCAAACTGCGGGAACAAACTCTCAATGCATCTGTCGATGAACTGTATGAAGATGCTTTCTATACAATTTGCAAGGCTAAAGGTTTGCATAATAATACGTCTAACTAGAGACAAGAATTGGAACAATTGAACGAGTTGAATGATTGAATTAAAATTCGAATTTCCAACATTTCAATTCATTTATAGTACCTTTTTGGTAATGAGTTTTGAGTAGCATACTTTTTTTAAAATAAAAACAGAATTTATATATTACGAAATTCGAGCAAAATTGAAAATTATTTCAGTCAGAGGATTTTCTTAGTTTTTATTTTTATAAATTTTGTTAAAAATTACGAAAATTCATTGTTACGTGTGTATTTAAATTTAATACTAAACCGAGGGGCATACTTATAAATTCTCGGAATAATAAGGAACCTACACCATTTAGAATTTAGTTTTGTAATGTATATTTTGTATTTTGCTAAGAGTTTTGGTTTGGGGATTTGGGGTTATGATATTGATAAATGACGGGCACGAGTTAGAATTACTGAAGTAGTTAATTGTCATATTATCTAACGCACCCTAAACGTCATATTCATATATACGGCCACAGTTACGTAATAATATTCTCCTGGAAAACTAAAAATCAGTCGTATGGTTAGTGGATTAATACTCAGAATAAAATACCACAATATAGGAAAAATTAGTTTTTATAACCTTTACAGTACAGCTTTTATATTTATTTACTCATTTTGTGAAGTTCCTCGTTTGCATGACCAGTATTTATCGTAATGTTTAAAAATAAGGTGCATTGTTAATTGTTATATTTTTGGTTTAATTTTTTTAACTAAAACTGCATTTAAAAACTGATGTTTGTAATTTCTTTCTTTTATCATATAATAATTTAGCTATAGTTGTTTCAATGAATAAAGTAAACATAATTTCTAACATTACGTTCAATTCTCTTGAAGTTTTATGATTCTAAACCAAAGTAAGATTTTGGTTTCAGTTTGCATCCTGAAAGAAGCTTATTTGTTCAATCAGTAAGAATTAAGAAAACTTTTGACTTTAAATTTTATCCTCTTGGGTTCATCTTTTAAGTGGGCGATTAAGCAATAAAATTTATCTCCTGTAGTACTCCAAATTATCTTCCATAACATGTAATAACAAACAAAAAAACTAGTTATGTTTCCCATGGGTTAAAAAAATTATAATTTAAGACCCTTTACACTATTTTTAGAAGTACACACATAGATCGATCCATACGAGATTAGAAAACTCAGCTTCAGACAAACTAATGTACCACAAAACAATAGAACCAATGCAAGTAAGTTAAATATAATTTTTATATTCATATTAATCACATCAATATTAAATTTGCAATTTTAATTTTTCCCGAAACGCATAGTGGTATTCATTGATGGTTTTAAAAATAAGAAACAATTGTGGTGCTGACGTCGCTTCTCTTTTTTTCTCAATATGTTATTTGAATTACAGATATTGAGGAACAAATAAAATGGAAAAATTAACGAAACTCGGTAGTTCTTCTTCAGTATTTAAATCAGATCAGTGTGTTGTGGAAATAAAGGAGTTGGTAAAGTTAATGATAGAAGATCCCGTGCTGTTAGGAAACTGGACACAACTGAGTGATTCTTTGGGATTGCAACTGCAACTTAAAGCAAGATGGGAGCGAGGGATTAACAGTTTAAATTTAAAACATTATCAAGTTTTTTCGGAAATGCTCCAAAACTGGGTTGTATCACCAGGTATATTGTAAAAAAAATTTAAATCACAATTGATATTTGTCTATAATTTTCAATCTTATATCAGCTACGAATTCAAAAAGAAGGACCGTTCAAGATTTATGTCATGTTTTAAGAGAAACCATCATATTTACTGCAACCGCTGGTATGTTATTGTATGATTTTTGCCGACTTTATGCGTATAGCAGAGTTCCCAAAATGCGCTTAAAAATAGCAAAAAATGGTTATTTGGCACCCAATAGATTACACGATGGCCCATTTCATTGGTGTAAATTTATTGACGTGATTTTATTACAACTTAATTTTATAATTATTATAATATTTATTTTCGTTTCGTTTATGTTGTAAAACCCAATTTTTGTAGATTTCATGCACTGTTAGCTCAACTTTTGTAGATAGTTGTAAAAAAATTGAGCCCTGCTACAACATTTTTCTACTAATTATTTACTAATTGGTTATATATTTTTGATTATAGAAACCCTGGAAAAGCATTTGGGTCAACTATCATACATCTCAGCAATTTATCCATCTACACGGGAAGAGACAGACCGAATTAAAAGAACAGGAAGACATGAAACGTTAAAGTGGCCTTTCACATATGGGATAAACAAGCCAGCCAAAAACTTCAGCGGACGAGAAGATGAAATAAAAACTCTTAACTCATATTTCTATAATTCAAGTGACACAAATGTGGTATTAGTATGTGGGATAGGTGGGATCGGTAAAACAGAATTGTGCAAGAACTTTGCAACAAATATTTACTATTACAACCTTTGGGGCATCAACATTAGGAGATTGAGTTCTTCAATAAGTCGAATTTGGTTGCATGGAGAATCTTTGGACACTCTACGTGATTCTTTGTTGCAGCTTGCGAGGCAATTAGGTGTTAGAACTCAGACAGATGTTTATCCATTTGAGTTGTTTGAGTATCTGGTATCACTTATTTTTGACAATTGTAGTCGTTTGTTAGTAATCATTGACAACGTCGAAACAATATATCAAGAGGTGGCAGACCTCATTAAAACAGCCCAAACGGTTGAAAATTCAGTACGAATGTTTTTAGTTGTTACGAGTAGAAATTCAATGGTCTTAGAAGGTGCGGGCTATACAATTAAATTAGATGTTCTATCAAAATATCAAGCCAGAAATATGCTACAAAGTTCAGTAGACTTTTTTGCAGATTCTGATGTTGACAAATTGTGTGAATTAGTTCAATATTTTCCACTAGAGCAGGCAGTCGTTTACATAAAACAACAAAGAGCTCATGTCCGAACACAGAATTACAATGTATCAAATTATGTCAATGAGTTCGAAGTGAAAAGGTTGGACATGCAGGAACAGAGATTGAACGAATTTGAGCACGATTATTCAATGACGACTTTATATAGTTACTTGGAATATGACCATTGATAAAATGACCCGAGATGCCGTTGAAATTATGAAAGTTGTTGTTTATCTCGACTCTGAAAAAATTGAGTTGGCGTTTCTAGAAAACGTTTGTAAGACTTTTAGTGGAGATTTTGAAAGCAGTTTGGATCTTTTGTATAATAATTCACTAATAAAAATTGACGGTGAAATTCTAAGTGTCTATCGGCTTGTTCAGGAAGTCATGCGAAGAAAGGTAGAAAATCAAGTAGCATATTGTAAAGCACTGTTCAAAACCGTGTTGTTTGCTTGTAGGAAATTTGAAGGATTTGGTAGATGTGGCCCTTCCAGGTTTGAACTAGTTCAGTTGAACAGTGTTGCCAGATTTGCTTGGAAATGTGAGATAGGTTATGAAATCCAGTTCTGTGAGGAAATTCTTTTATTTCTGTTAGAAAACGATATGATAGAATGCGCAGTTGAATATATTCAATTTAGTTATCCCAACATCCAATATAGACATACTTTAGAAGGGACAGAAGTGGACAGTGGAAGGATTCTAAAATTAATTTTATGGGGCATCTTCCGCAGAAGTGATCTTGATTGTGCGACGAATAAAATAAAATTAAGGAATAACTATAGATTTCCTGTTGACAGTAAATTACTGGAGAAATGCTTATCACTATCTCAAAAACTTTTTGGCGACGCGAATGAAACGACTTTTGCAATTAAAACTCAACTAGCCAATGACTTGTGGTGTTATAGTGATGAATATGACAAAGCTATTACACTATGTGAAAAATTGACTACTTTTCCATTCAATGAGCGACAGAAAAAAGTTTACCTGCGAACCGTTGAGAACTTTTTTAGGACAGACTCACAAAAAACCAATATCCGAACTTGAGAGGCTATTAAAAATACTAGTCCAATTTAAAGAACTAAGACATAAAGTACCTGAACTGAAGATAGAACTCATAGATTTTAGTATTGTCACAGAGGAAGAAATTGAAAGGGAATTTGGTGAGGTACATTTTCGTACGTTCTTATTTCAAAGTATGCAAAAGCTGCTACCATTTTATAAGTGTTTTGGGCGATAATCATCAACTGACCGTTAGACTTAAAAAAGCAATGGCTGAGAAATTGTTGTTTATTGAAGACAATAAAAAATGCATAAAACTCTGCAGAGATGTTCTTGACTCGCGCGTGGACGAAGAATATCATGATGCTTTCTATACACTTTGTAGTGCTAAAAATATGCACAGTAAATATGACTATAAGATAAAAGAGTTAGAGAAAGTTTTGAAAGTTAAGCGATTTAAATTAGGGGAATGTCACAGCAATACGCTTCGAATAAAGGTACTTTTAGCTAAGACATTGCAAGAGTTAGGAGAATTGCAAGTTGCGTTAGATTTGTACAGAAACGTTAAAGACTCTACTGCAGTCAATTGTCAGTGGAGTGAGCAGGATTTATACGAAGTTTGGGTAAACGTAATAAAAATACAACTACAAATTGGAGACTTTTCTTATACGAAAACGCGTGATGACATTTATAGGGAATTCGGTGAATTTGAAATATACAGCTGTGCATTATCGCTGGAAGAGATGAAAAAGGTATTGAAGCTTTTCACTGGAATGTTGGGTGAAAATGACAAATTGACTGTAAAAGCTAAAAATGGACTGGCTTGGAAGTTGTATTCTGAAAAAAGGTACCGAGAATCAATAGCATTGATAGTACGAATTTCATCAGGAGATGTTGAGGAATTGGTCAAAGTTGCATACGGTACGATGCAAAGCTTTAGGGGAAATTTGAACCACAGCAGGGATTCTAAAGGGCTTGAAAGTGCTTTGGATTTAAAACTTGACTCTCACGGTGAGAAGCATGAGGACCAAGTTGGCCACTTGGAAAATGCTTAGGAATGGTCGTTAATTTCAAAACTAATTGAGAACTGAGAACTACCCAAAAGGTCGAATTTGTATAATATAGAGGAGTTAGAGAGGTAAAAAATTACTCAATTCATACGGTTTCCTCATGGAATTGCTACAAAAATATTTGCAACTTTATGTATTTCAGTTTTCATCGAATGTTCCAATTGTGATTGATTAAGCACGTAGATTTATTAATTTTTATTTCAAAGCATCAAATAAATGCTTCATTTAAGAAAATTTATGATTTTCTGCCGGAAGCTTGTGCTGGTGTTTGATTTCCTATCTTTCCGAATCAAAGCAAAGCCGGATTATATGAATTTTTTGGTGTATAGCATTACGTTTTATAATTTTCTTTAAACAATGACATTTCTTGGCATCAAACTTGGAGTTATACATACTAGTAGTTATCCATAATTTAAGGAAATGTAAGCAATTAAAACAATGTGTTTGAAATCAAAAATAGGTCCAATCCTCAAACTTTATTTCATTAACATTCATATAATTAAGTATACCTAGACCTTTTTAGTGTTGAACAAGTCAAACAAAATGGAAGTATTGTAAACCCAAATTTTAGCCGTTATTAGTAATTATACTCGTAAGAAGATCGTCATTTATGCGATATCTAACATTGAACAACATTTTAATTTTATTAAACATTATGCTAGAAGCAACTATGTACAGGAATCTTAACGATTTTATTTCGAATCGTTAGATTTGAAATGAAAGTAGCAAATACATTCCTCAGTGAGTTCATCGACTCTTAAAATCAGTCCGTTATAAAAACAACGATAAATTAGGTCAAATATATTGCTTTTAGCCTTAATACGCTTACTCAAAAATCCAACTTCTATTAAATATTCTATGTTATATGAAAATGGTAAATTATAGGAATGCGAATATCCTGTCCCGTCTCAGTCGTTTAAAACTGGTTCTCATGTATGCAACAATTTTTTATAAACAAACACGTTAAAATATATTGTCTCCAGTTGTTAATAACTGTCTGTACAAAGGGAAATGAAGAAAATGAAATTTTAACAAACAAAAGCCAACTAAATTCCTTAATGGATTAACATCTACGACAGAATTCCCAAGCCCAAATTTCAGATAGAAATGAAATTATCTAGTCTGCATTTTCACACAGATTTTAGTAACTTAGACCCTCAATATATCTCCTATTTAGATCAATGAACATCGATACAAGATAGAATGATATAGTTAATTTCTCCCCATTACTATATGAGCATTAGAGAGTGACAGGGATTAAGGTTTATTTATTCAAGCACTTACTTAGTTTGTATTAGTTAAAACAGAGCCAGTTGTCATTTACACTTCTCCCAACAAACGTCTATTCTACTGTTTAGTAATTTTAATCATGGAAGCTGAATACACTACACCAAAGTGTCAAATCTGCCACAAGATATATAAAACGATTTCAAATCTAGTCCAGCATATTAAGCGAGTTCATTTCAGCAAGATCGAACAATTTTCAAGTAAAATTTCTAATAAACCACTAAAAATAAAACTCGAGGCTAAAAACCATTTGTCTACACATTTGCAAAATAAACCATATTCTTGCAAACAATGTTCCAAATCATACAAAAATAAACAATATTTGAATCGACATGAATTGTTAATCCATTCCATTCTTCCCGTGAAATATGAGTGCAAAATTTGCGAAATTTTTTTTAAAACTGAAAGTTCCCTTAAACGACACAACATTCAGAATCATTCCACACCAAAGCCATTTAAATGTTCAATTTGTCCAGAAAAGTTTAAAGCAAATGGGAATCTAAATCGTCACATTTACCTCCGACATTCAAGTGCTCAATCATACGAGTGTAATATTTGTAACAAAAGTTTCAAAGCTAAGGAACATTTTCACAAACATAATTTTCTATTACATCCTTCCACTGAAAGTGGGAAATATCAGTGTGACTTTTGCCCGCAATCTTTCAAACTAGCTTTGTTTCTGCGATTCCATAAAAGAAGTGTTCATTTTGAAATGAAGCCATTTGAGTGTAATTTGTGTAATAAAAAATTTAGAACCAAATACAGTTTACACTACCATCGGGATGAATGTCCTATTAATGATAAATGTAAACCTTTCAAGTGTAGCAAGTGTGAGAAAACCTATTCATCCAGATCAAGTTTGAATCAGCACGAAACCAGCATTCATGCAGGACTACTTTTCGAATGTCCAACGTGTTGCAAAATTTTTAAAACGAGAGTAATCTTCAGAGCTCATTTGGCAATTCACACAGGGGAGAAACCGTATAAATGCAAATATTGCAATTACAGGGCTCTGCGGAACGGCGATTTAGCCAAACATGAAAAGAGACACAACGCTACTCGTATTCACAAATGTGGCATTTGTTTTAAAATCTATAAAACCCATTGGGACTTAAACACACACCAGAAAAGAGTACATGAAAAATCTAATTTGTACACGTGTTATTTTTGTCCTTGTGAACCAATGGCGTTCTACACTTTAGAGAGACATCTGGTAACCCACACTGGGGAAAAAGCTCACAAATGTTCTTTTTGCCATAAATATTTTACTACTGGATGGGATCTTCAGTGCCATTTTCGGACACACTCGACAGAGAAACCGTTCATGTGCTATTTTTGCAACAAAGGCTTCCCTATGTGTCGACAAATGAAAAAGCATGTGATGAGAGTGCATACTAACGAGAATTAAATTATAAGAAGTCTGTTCGTGATGCTTTTACGCAGGGTTTTAGTTATCGAATTGTCATAAAAGTTAGTTGAAAAGGAATATTAGAAAAATGTAAAAATTATGGATAAGTTTCTGTTTTTTAAAATTAGATATCATGTTTTTAAAAATTGCATACAAATTTCGCCTTGCTTGAAACGCTGAGTTTTGAATTTTGCACTATGTATTGTACTTACAAAAGATGTTTTATTTGAATAAAAAATATGCATTTAAAAAAGTAAATCAATTTACTTGAAATTCCTATGTATAATATTTTTTTAATTCACATTCATGCAATTAAATTACTATTTTTTATTTTGGAACTATTCAAACGAAATTGGCCTACGGCAAATTAAAGAAAGTTTAAAAATTTAAATAAATTATCTTCATACCAGCTTCATGATTTGTAATATTTCTAAGATTTTCATAGCTGATATAAAAACTGAGTAACGGGACTATTTAAAAGGAAGTTGATTTTCAAATAGAAATACCGACATCATTTTTCAGTGTCTCCACCACCGCTATTAAAACAAAAATGTATTCCAAAGATATTATATATTTCTAGCTTATTTCCGCTAATTCAAAGATTAAATTTCAATAAACAAAATTTTTGTTTTTTGACTTACACATTATATTTTATACCACTTCTTAAACAATAGAAAATTGTTGGGCTAGTTGGGAATAAATTAAGGTACAATGCTATTGGTCTGAAATTTCTTTCTTATACATTTTAATAAATTTCGTAAACGTTTTCCAGACCTTGGATTAGCCTTGAAGGATCATTAGTTATGAATTAGTTGAAGGTCTAAAACAAATGGAAAATTAATGCTGTTTGTTAATATTTAACCCGTCATCATAACACTTTAGAAATATTGAAACCACTTAGTTAGGTCCAGCTCAAGCTCGACTGTGCTCCAACATTGTCTACATAAAAATGAACTGAAAAACTGAACTAAACTGACAATTGAAAACTCTCCTTCTGTACGTTATTATATAAAAATAAAAAATAATATTATAAAAATTAGCTTAATTGTCATTCCACATTTTTGGAATTTAAATTGACAAAAGCAACTTAGCATTATATGCGTTTGAAAGACATTTGAATCTGCAGAAGAAGTTGAAAGTTGAAACTTTTACATATTAATGGGATGCTTTACTTTCAGTAATTCAATTTTACAGGAGTATTGCGTAAAAAATGCAAATATATTTCAGATGTTATCAGTTTAGCATGGAGCTGAACTTGAACTTTCTGAAGACAAGTGAAAAGTAATTGATCGATTGGATATTTATTAGTATACCTCAATTATAGGAGTATATTTACCCTTTACCCTGGCCAAAATGAATATTGTCCAACTGTAGGTTC
>JAQFYJ010000315.1:0-14732 GCA_034694685.1 Isotoma anglicana | reverse complement strand
GTATTCTGAATAGATCGAGGAAGAAAAAACCAGTAGAAAACAGTATTCAAGAAAATTTGAATGAATCATTTCCTGTCGGAGATCCTATCGACGGAGAGGTAGGACTGCCCAAGATTGAGGAGAATTCGGAATCGGACCAAAAAAACGGGATTGGTGCTGCTGGTATCACAGCAGCTGAAGGAGGCTCCTCTGCACCAATTAGTGGGGGGGAAGGTGATACCAGCACCCAAGACATAGTAGTTGCAGATGAAACAGCTCCTGTTGTGAACACTGAGCTTGCAACTCCAGAAAAGCCCAAGAAGCCTAAAAAACCTAAGTTAAAATCGAGTTCAACAGGCAAAAAACGCCCATCAAAGTATGTTGTTATTATGTCGTTGAATTTTGACTTAATTATGTTGTTAGATTTTCTTGGGTCTGTTTTTATAATTTCGTTTTATAAAACAAACTTGTGTTCCATATTTTTTGTCTGAACAGGACGTTACTGGCTTTCAAAAATAGAAAGAAAAGGAGAAGAAGCGATTCCGAAGGATCCGACCCAGACCGTACACCACCTCCTTCACCCCCTCCAGAAGATGACAATTCTAATGTAAGTAATCTAAATCGATATCACTTTCTTATAGATAATAAATGAGTTATGTTATGATAATAGTCATGGTCTTACTGATATTTTTTAATAGAAACGAAGATCAGGAAGAAATACGAAGCGCAAAAAGTACATAGATGATATTGATTTAGCGCTATCGGATGAAGACTTACTTATTCCCAATAATGCTCATCAAAAAGCCATAGAAGCATCTGTTGCTTCAGCAGCTGCTCAAGCCGCAGCAAATGCAGCTACCGAATCCTCCACGACACCAGTGACAGATGGTCAACAAGAAACTACCACGGATTCAACATCTTTGCCTGCAGCTCCAACGCCAACACCAACTCCAGTAACCCCAGTCGTTGCGAAAGAAGAGCCTCAAAATCTGAATAAGCATAATTTTTTTTATGTGGTAACTGTTTTTTAAATATTCTTGTTTTTTTAATTCAATTGTTGGAAAAATTTACTAATAATATTAATTTTTTTAGAACACATTAGAAGAAGACACAATGATAGTACAACACATTTTGTCCGTTCGAATGGGGAAACGGGAAGTCGTTCAAGATTCCTCAGACGAAGAAGATGAAATAGCAGACAAAGTTGAAGAGAAGTCCAAGACTGATAAACCTGAATCTGAAGAGCAAACTACTCCTGGTGATGGTGAATCCAAAGCAGAAAACCCTATTTCAGAGAGTACTCAAAAGTTGAATTCTGAAACGGACAGATCGACAGATGATGTTATTGTTAAACAGCAGGAAACTGCAAGTATCGTTATCAAGTCTTCAGATGAAAATGACAAACCTGATTCAATAGAAGCTATAGCTGCAACTGAGATTCAATCTTCTTTAGAAACAGAGAAAACTGAAATAATAGACGAAAAATCTGAAGGGGTTAAAACTGAAAAGGTAACGCCTACCGCTGAATCAGAATTATCGAAAGGTGCAGTGGAAGTTTCTATTGAAACGGAGAAAGTTGAATCTATCATTGAAGCAGATAAAGAGGAAGATGAAAAAACAAAAGCCACTGCAATTTCTGAGGGGTTTAAAGAAGCCATATCTACCACTGATGTAGAAAAAACTCAATCAACAAATGAAGTGAAGAAAGATTCGCTTACCATTGAAGTTAAAAAACCTGATGAAACAAAAGTATTTGAAACTTCTGAAGCAAAGGAAGCAAATAGTCTAGATCAAAGTGAAAATGTTGACGCTTTAAAAATAAACAACATTAAGAATAATGAAATAGCAAACGAACAAGATGAACCCTCGCTTAAGGAGCTTTCAAATTTAATTTCAGCTGCTGCTGAGGACAATGGGGTCATTGAAAATTCATCTATACCAAATAGTGATTCAAAACGAAACATGGAACCGACAACGTTGGACACAGCCGAAAAGGAAAATACTGAAAAATCTACCGACGAGTCCTTTGAACAAAGCAAGGATGCTGAAAAAAATTCAACGGAAGTTGAAAATGCTGAAAAGGAAAATGAAAGTACTGAAATTGGTAAAACTGATGACGTAACAATAGACATAAAAGTTGAAGAGTTGAAAAGCCGTAAAAAGAAACGTGAGCCTCAAATGATTGAAGTGGAAGAATTTTACGTCAAATACAAGAGTTTTTCATATTTGCACTGTGAGTGGAAAACTGAAGAAGAGCTCATGAAGGGAGATAAACGTGTTAATGCGAAGATCAAACGCTTTAAGCAGAAGATGAGTAACAATGCAAATATATTTGAGTTTATTGAGGAAGAACCATTTAATCCGGACTACGTAGAGGTGGACAGGGTGCTTGACATGAGCGAGGTTACAGACCCAACCACTGGAAAGGTTATAAGAAACTTCTTAGTTAAGTGGAGGTCTTTGCCATATGATGAGGCGACCTGGGAACTTCAAGAAGACATAGATCCTGAAAAGCTAGCTCATTTTCATAAATTTTATAAATGTCCTAAAAAAGATCAATGGAAACCTAAAAAGAGACCAAAAGCTACTGAGTGGGTGAAATTAGATGAAAGTTTAGGGTACAAAAACGGAAATACGCTTAGAGAGTACCAGTTGGAAGGTTTAAACTGGCTCTCCTTTTCCTGGTTTAATGGAAGAAACTGCATACTTGCTGATGAAATGGGGTTGGGGAAAACCATTCAATCGCTTACTTTCGTTGAGTCTGTACATCGATATGGCATACGGGGTCCTTTTCTTGTCATTGCTCCATTGTCAACTGTTCCTAACTGGCAACGAGAATTCGAAACATGGACTGATCTCAATGTTGTAGTATACCATGGTTCGGTTGCTAGTCGGAACATGATTCAAGAGTATGAACTTTTTTATCGGCATCCAGACAACCCTCAAATGAATCTAAAGGATTGCTACAAATTCAACGTGTTGATAACAACATTTGAAATAGTTTTGACAGATGTGATGGAACTTAAAGACTTCCCGTGGCGTGTATGTGTCATTGACGAAGCACATAGACTAAAAAATAAAAATTGTAAGCTTCTTGAAGGACTTCGACTGTTAAATTTAGAACACCGAGTCCTTCTCAGTGGAACACCACTTCAAAATAATGTTCAGGAGTTATTCTCACTGCTGAACTTCCTTGAGCCAAGTCAGTTTAGTTCAGACGAACATTTTATCAAAGAGTTTGGAGAACTCAAGACAGACACTCAAGTTCAAAAACTACAGGCCCTCTTAAAGCCAATGATGCTTAGACGGTTAAAGGAAGATGTAGAAAAGTCCATTGCACCTAAGGAAGAGACAATTGTCGAGGTAATTTTCAATCATCGATTACGTGTAATATATATTACACAAAATATTTTACAAAAGACTGTATTTAACATAATTTTTATACATAAGGTTGAGCTGACAAATATGCAGAAAAAGTATTATCGAGCAATCTTGGAAAGAAATTTTTCATTTTTGAGTAAAGGAACAAGTTCTGCTAACATTCCCAATTTAATGAATACAATGATGGAGTTAAGAAAGTGTTGTATTCATCCTTATTTGTTAAATGGTAAGAATTCTTCACGTTTTTCAGACCTCAAGTTGTTGCGCGTTATTATAGACTGCATCTTTAATTTCAATTACGTTTTAATCGATCAAATCCTGGTTCCACTTGTAGGTGCTGAGGAACAAATTCAACTTGATTACAGAATAAATTACAGTTTACCTGAATCTGATCCTGATCTGTATTACAAAGCACTTGTACATTCATCGGGTAAGATGGTTCTGGTGGACAAGCTATTACCAAAGCTGAAGTCCAGTGGACATCGAGTACTCATCTTTAGCCAAATGGTTCGTTGCTTAGACATACTTGAGGACTACCTTATATTTCGTAAGTATCCGTATGAGCGATTGGATGGTCGTATTCGTGGTCCCGTACGTCAGGCAGCCATTGACAGATTTAGCAGGCCTGAGTCAGACCGATTCGTGTTTTTGCTTTGTACCAAAGCTGGTGGTCTTGGAATAAACTTAACTGCTGCTGATACGGTTATAATATACGATTCAGATTGGAATCCGCAAAACGATTTGCAGGTAATTAAAGTATTTGTAATTATTCATGACGATTTTAATTAAAGTAAAATTTCCAAATCTAAATCTCTGTGGTGTATACAACATTTTTTTTTAATTTAGGCCCAAGCTAGATGCCACCGAATCGGTCAAAGCAAAAAAGTCAAAATTTACCGTTTAATTTGTAGAAATACCTACGAAAGGGAAATGTTTGATAGAGCTTCGCTGAAACTTGGGCTTGACAAAGCGGTTCTACAGTCAATGAATACAACGCAAGGTGGCAAGATAGATCCTAATGCCGCAGCATCAAAACAACTAACAAAGAAGGAAGTTGAAGATCTTTTGAAAAGAGGAGCTTATGGTGCCCTTATGGACGAAGACAATGCAGCGGAAAAGTTTTGTGAGGAAGATATTGATTTCATATTGGAACGAAGAACTCAGATTATTACACTCGAAAGTGGCGAGAAAGGTTCTACGTTCTCTAAAGCCAGTTTTGCTGCCACTGGAATACGAGAGGATATTAATATTGATGACCCCGATTTTTGGAAAAAATGGGCAAAGAAAGCTGAACTTGAAGTTAATGAAGGAGGGGAAAAGGTTAGGAAGAACCCAGGTTTAACCACTCTTTTTACACTTGTATGATTATAATAGAGTTTGGTACTGTCTGTAGAACGAATTGGTGATTCACGAACCTCGTCGACGAACCCAAATAAAACGCTATGGCCATGACGAAGGTGTGATGGACATATCTGATCTTGATTCTTCTTCTGATTCGGATGAAGAAGGAAATGTTGGTGATAGAACAAGGAGTGGACGAGGTAAAGTCTTTAATTGTAATTTAACAGTGCACATGCTTTCTTAGGAACTGACAGAGAACATTGATATAAAAGTAGTACTTAACTCTTTTATCAATGTAAGGACTGAATTTTAAAATTGTATTTTGATTCAAATGTGTATTTCAGCTGGACGCAAAACTCGTAGTGGAAAGTCTGGGAAAAGAGGACGTCGAGGAAATATGGATGATGACTTTCAATGCGACGATGGAGTTGTTGAATATGGCAGATGGTCTAAAAGCGAATGCTATAAAATTGAAAGGGGTCTTCTTACTTATGGGTAAGTTCAGTATATTATGTTTTTCCGTTTTTTGTCTTACGTATTTTCACCATTGCAAATACTTTTGCTCTGCTTGTGCAGTTTGTAAAGGTATTTTGAATGCGGTATTCATGTTAATGTGATGACTCCCATGCTAATACTGAATGAATTGTTTTGCAGTTCATAATGCGTTAAGCAACTTTGCGCAAAGTGCGCCTCTGATTTAACGTTTAGAAATCTTAAAGTTATAAGTTTCAGAGTTAAATGTGTTGTCATGAATTGTTTTAATAAATGTATTTCGTTGTAGCTGGAAAAGATGGACTAAGATCTTGGAACAAGGACAGTTTCGTAAAGGATGGACTGAACAGCATATGGAAGACTGTGCTCGACTCATTGTAAGCAGTTGAATTTTATCTTTATGCTTAACATTTTTATGTAATGTTGAAGTTCTAAAGATCATAATTCATTGTTACAGCTTTTACACTGCGTTAACAACTTCAGAGGTGACGAAAAAGTAAAAACTTTTGTTGTAGATCTAATTTGTCCTCTAGAAAATGCAGCCATAACAAGAAACCATTCAGGTTCGGTACTAAATTTATTTTAACAAGTTGCACTTGAAAACGGAGATCTTAATAAAACTTGCCGTTTTGAATTTTTTCAATAGGGTTAGCAAATCCCGTCTCACGTGGAGGGCGAAAAAGCAAAAAAGAGAAGAAGATATTAAAATCTGATAACATAATTGAAAATGAAGATTGGATGAAAGAAGAACGATTTGAAACAGAAGTTCATCTCGATCCAACTTACACCAGACATTTGTCTAAAAATGCTAACAAGTATAGTTAAATTTATATCTTGCTTTAATTTTAACAAAATTGTATTGTGCATATCATCATTATTTTTACAGAGTCTTGCTTCGAATGCGTATGCTGTACTATATTAAACAAGAAATAATTGGAATTTTTGCACAAAAAATTGACGAGGAATCGCCTGCACATGACTTGCCAATTTGTCCACCTGGATTAGTTGTTGATGGTGGGCCGGTAGGCTGGTGGGATCGAGAGGCGGACTCTTCTCTTTTGATTGGAACTTACAAACATGGATACGAACGATATAATATCATGAGACAAGATACAGCTTTGTGTTTCTTAAGTAGGTGTGGTCCACCCGATGGTTCTGCAGTTTTAGCTGAAATTTCCGCAGAAGTGTAAGCTCACGTAACTTATCACTAACTATAATAACTACAGTAGAACAAATAAGAAAAAAACTATTTGATAATATTGTATTTATAGTAATGAAGAAGAACTAGAAAAAGCTGCTGGTGGGGATGAAGAAGATGATGAAAGTAACATGGAGGCTAAAGAATCTGGAGAGGAAAAGCAAACTACCATTGACGAAAAGGAGGAAGCAAATAAAGATGACAAAGAGCAATCTAGTGAGAAACAAATACAGAAAAGAGATGACAAGGAGAAAAATTCTACCAATCTAGAAAAAATAGAGTCTTCCAATACTGGGAAAAAGGATTCCATCGATACAGAAGAGAAAGATCATGCTCAGACTGAAGAAAAAGAAACGGCAAAAGGGGAAAAAACATATGTTGATGGGGCTGAAGAAAACAATAGTCCCCAGGCTGAAGAAAAGGTCGGTGTCCAAGCTGAAGAAAAAGTCGGTGTCCAAGCTGAAGAAAAAAATGGTGATCAGACTGAAGGCAAAGAGTCTGTCACAACAGAAGAAAAAGATACTAATATTAAGACTGACAAAAACGACGCTGGTACTGCAAATGAAAAAAGTTCTGTCAGTATTGAAGAGAATGAAGTCGTCGGTACTGAGGAAATTGAGCCAGCAGTTGTTTCAAGCAGTGACGATGTACAACAACCGACTTCTACTACACACACAAGCAAGGAGGAGACTATTGAGTTCATCGAGGGAAAATTAGTTTGGCCTTCTACTACGGATCTCAATACCCGAATCAGAAAGTTGATAACAGCTTTCCAGAGATATTTCAAAAAAGAGGAAATCAGGAGTGCCCAGAAAGCCAAGGTTTGTATTTATTGCGAGTTAACTTTTATAGACATACATACAGTAAGTAAATACATACGTTAAATCAATTGTCTATTCTCATTCTTTACTCAGAGACTAGAAAGAAAGGAAAAAATTGACCAAATCGTTCGAGAAAGGGAAAGACAAAAAATGGAGGTGCACCAAAAACGATGGTCAAAGAAGGAGGAGTCCGATTTCTACCGTACTGTATCTACATTTGGTGTACAGAGGTACGTTAATTTGAACAAATTGTTAATTTGTATGTTTGAAAATATTTTTATATTAGACTACGATGTTGTTTCACTGACGTTTATATTAAATCATCTAGAATTAGCGGTAATAAATATGATTGGACAAAATTCCGAGCAATTTCTCGTCTTGATAAGAAATTCGATGAAACTTTGACTGAATACTACAGAGCATTCTATGCAATGTGCAAACTAAATTGTGGACTAAAGCTGTCCGAGGAGGAAGGTAATATAAATATTAAATTATTCATTATTTAGTTATGTGGGAAGGGATCATGGTTTAAATGTATATATACGACTATTTAAATTTAATTTTTTTTTCTTGCGGGTTGGGTTTTTGTCCTAGCAGACTTTGGTAAGTGCTTTGGAAAGGGTTATGGACATTGAATTTACAAATATTTAATGATTACTGACTAGATTTGTAACTTTAACAGATTTAATTCAAGTTCCAGTTGATCCACTACCTGAAGATCGGGCTCGACGAACATTGGATAGAATTGATCTATTGAATAAAGTTCGCGAGGAAATTATACATGATGAAAAGTTGGATGAACGGCTTAGATTATGTCTTCCATCACTTGATATGCCTGAGTGGTGGATTCCAGGAAAACACGATAAAGATTTGGTTCTTGGTGCAGCAAGGTACAACTTATTTATCTTGTGAAATTTTAACTTATTTGTCATTCTAGATTCTTCAACTTAGTAAAATTTGCGTTTTTTATATCCAATAATAATAATGTATTTTTGTATGTATTTAGACACGGTCTTGGAAGAACAGATTTATTCTACCTCAGTGACCAAGATTTGTCTTTCCGAGAAATTCTGAGGCGACATATTGCTGGAGAACCATTATTGGATCCAGCTGAAAAACTTGCATATAGAAATGCAGACAAAAAATTTAAGTGTGAGACTGAACCACCTCCATTAAAAAGAATAAGGCCTGATATGGTGGATATTGAAATACAAGATATAAAAGCAGAAATAGAACGGGCTAAAAAGAAAAAAGCAGAACAAACAGCTGCAGCCGAGAAAGAAAAGAAACATGCAAATGACCTTGTGTCCGAAAACGGTTCTCATGATATCTCCGATAAATGTGCGGATTCAAAAGATTCAAATGCTTTAAACATAGGAGATGGAGATAAATTAACTAAACTAGTCAAGTCAGAAAATTGTATTGATGAAGATACTAAAGTGGAAGAAAAGCTTCTTGAATCAAATGAGGTGCCAGAAAAAGTTTCTACTGATAAAGTATTTGTTAAAAAAGAGCCGGTGGAAGCCGAGGCAATGGATATTGACGAACAACCGCATGAAGAACAAAAGGACTCTAATAGTTCTACCACTAATAAAGAAAGTGCTTCATCAGATAAAGCAAATAGGTCTGAAGGTGAATCAACTAACGTTAAAGATTGTGAAAATAAGAAAGACTCTGAAGATAACCAGCGTGAAGAAGTCAAAACGCCAAGCAAAGATGGGAAGAAACCAAAAATATCACCAGAAAAAGAGGAAATACGAAATGAAGAGGATGAAAGTAAAGGAAGTAGCACAGAAATGAATGAGGTTCAGGTTGAGATTAAAAATGAACTGAAAATTACAATCAAACTGCCAGCAGAAAAAATGAATCGAGTGGAAGTACAGGTGAAAGGTTCTCCCAAGTTTTCTGTCCCTGAGCCACCACCTCCAACAAATACTCAACCATCCCAAGAAAAAGATGATTCACCGAATACTTCAAGTGCTAAACCCACAATTCCGAAATTTGATCCTTTCCTTTCTAGTGATAGTAATAACATTGAAGCACTTGGGAATCTTTTGAATCAAATGAATCCAATTCGATGGCCTCGTGATAGAGCAATCCAAATTCGTCTCGAGCACATTGTGCATGCTGTTGAAAAGAACGAATGGCCGGTATCCAGGTTCTTTAGTTCAGCTGCAATGACTGAAACATTTGATTATACCCCTCAAGGAACTCCCGATGCTGCGACTCCTGTCAGAGATACTCCTACTCCAATATCTGAGTGTTCAGACTTAGCCCCTCCTGAAGATCTTATCATGACTTTGCCAACATCTACTACAACTGTGACAACTGTTGTGACAGCAACGACACCTACTCCGACTGTGACAACAACGACACCGACTGTAGGTACAGGAAGGCGTGGACGAAGAAGACGAATAGCAATCGATGTCGAAACAGAACGCGCAAAACTTCAGGCTCTTTTGAATCAAAGTATGCACAGTGCGAATGTTCTGCCTCATATAAATACTCCATCACCAAGATTAAACAGCTCTTTGCGAAGAGAAAGAACTTTAACACCGACAATAGGGTTGAACTTATCGCAGGATAATAGTACAACAGAAACGGAAGCGGAGTCCAGAGTTCAAATGGCTCCTTCAGTTCAAAAGCAAAACTCAAAGTTCCAACCCCCTCCACCTGCACACCAGAATCATCCTCTTCCTAATCAGACATCGTTACTCAGAAGCTCGCACCAGCATCAGCAGCGTCGATCTCAATCCCCAGCTCACAGAGCTTCACCAGGGTTTAACAGTCATAACCAATCGCAATCATCTAGCCTTGATTTAAGTATAAAATCCACTCAGAAAGATGTTGCAGCTGCTGCCATGTCAGCTTTATCGTCACTGAGCAGTGTAACAGTTACTCCTGTAACTCTTCCGTCTCCTTCCGCTAAACATTCAAACAGAGAAAGTGCTGGCAGTGGTCTCACTATCAGTTCTGCTCCGATGGATCTGTCCGGAGGGTATGAATGAAATATTGGTTTCTGAGAAAAAATGTTTTGTATACCAGAAATTGTTTTGATCTGTTTTAATGGTTTAATGTTTTATTTGATAGATTTTCTAAAAGACACAGAGATAGTTCTTCGACTTCTGAAAAGCAACAGCTTCCGCAGGAAGCTCCGTTGAGTTTCGGTGTAGGAGGAACAAAGAAAGTGTCTAAATTAGAGAACATGTTGGACAGATTGAAAAAACGAAAGGTAAGGTTTGCTTATGGACTATTCCTTATTTCGATAGTATTGTGAGGGAGCTTGAAAGTTAACGGTTTGTGTTACATTTTTAGATGGGTGAAGTTGGTGATTCTAACGAACCTTTGCCATTAGAAAAAGATAAGAAGAAAAAGAAGTTAGACGAGATTGTTTTTGGATTGTCTGCAGCTAAAGGTTCAAACATGTTTTCACCACCAATGCCTTCTGAAAAACCCAGACACCAAAGTCATTCATCCAACACAACCAATTCTTCCCATTTTCCACCACCCCATCAAAGCTCGTCTGGTAGAAATGCTGCGTCTCCTCAAATCTCTTCGCACTCGGGAGCGCGAAGTGGAACACCTTCTCCTCAAGTTTCTGCCTCCTCCGCTGCTGCGCATCAGTCTGCAAAAGATGCACAAGCATTTGCGCAGAATTTCTTGTCAAACCCATTATTAAGTGCGCTTTCAATGTTCAACGCTAAAGACCTAAAAGATTTTAGTAGATTTGCTTCTGCCGGTGGTGCTAACATGTCATCCAACAAAAAGGAGAGCCCTCGTACATCATCTGGTATGATTTCAGTTGTTTTGAGTTTTGATACTTAGCAAAAAATTACATGTAATAATGGATTATCAGTCAGTTATTCATACTACAAAATTGTGTAGGTAACACTCCATCCCCAGGGGCGTCGCAACAGCTTGAAATGCCTAAATGTGATCTAGGTCGGCTGGCAGAAATTGCTGTACCAAAATACGACTTATTCTCCCATGATGCAAAAGTTAATAAATGGTTAGCAGAGCATGCCAACATGACACCGGAAAGACCTCCATCTCCAGAATTTGTGGATAGAAGACGACGAAGACCTCGAACTGATCCTTTAATGCTGGATTGGAATAAATTGAGCGGTGAGGAACCTGTGCCAGTCGTTCATCGCAGCAGTGGCAAAAAGGTAAAACAAATCATTAATTTTTAAGAGTACACCGAGCTTTGTAAGGATAAATCTGATTGTTCCAATTCCAATCAATTATTATTAGTGGCCACTATATTTTTATATCTGCGTATTTTTTTCAAATTAGATCACGGGACCAAAGGCACCTCAACTGAAGCATTTAACGCAGTGGTTGTCAGAAAATCAGAATTACGATGTAGATCCTAGATGGGCAGAATTAGTGAAGGAAAGAGGAAACCTTCCAAATGATTCACAAAAACGTTTTTCAGGAGAAAAGAAAAAGGGTCCAGGAAGACCACCAACGCTAACCAGTCCACCTCCCAATCAAGCATCTAATAATAGTCCTTCAGTACCAACCTCCAGTGCCAATAATGCCTTTTCCAACTTAGGAGCCTTTTCCTCGTTACCTGGTAAGGCACACTCACTCAAACTACATTATACATATAGCAGTAATAGCAACTTGTTCAAAAACTAATATATGGATCTTGTTTTTTAATTCAGGATTGTCTGGCATCAATCCGAACTTATTGGCAAGCTTTGGAGCACTAGATCCAAAGAACCCTCTTTTCATGCCATTTGGAGGATTGGGATCACTAGGTAATCTTAGTTCTTTGGGGAACTTAGCCAACTTAGGATCTTTGAGCGGAATGGGAAATCTAGGGCTCCCAAATTCTTTGTTCGGATTAGGTTTTCCATCCATGGGTTTTGGCTCTGATATGCCAGGAATGTCAGGTGGAGGAACGGAAGGCAAAAGTGGAAACACAAAAGAAACAGCTCATAGTATGTCGACACCAACTAGATCTAATCAGTCATCTACCAAGAAAGAAGAAAAAAATAAAAAGTCTGCAAATGCTGCAGCTGCGGCGGCAGCAGCTTCTCAAAATTTAATTTCCAGTTCCCTTCCTTTCTTATTTCCCAACCCTGGTTTGATGTATAATCCATTGGGACTAGGATCATTTCCACTTGGAAGTGGTATGTCAGGATCTCCTTTCGGAAATCTCGGACAAGGGTCTTTGATGAACGGACTAACTTCCGAGTCACCTGGAAATACTGGTAGTAAAAAAGTATCATCATCAGGAAACAAAAGTACCAACAACAACAATTCTTTAGCTGCTGCTGGCTTAGGATTAAATATCCCGTCTTTATCTAAAAAGGAGCTAAAAGAGCTAGTAGCTTTGAGCACTCAAAGTCAGAGTCATAGCAGTCGTAGTGAAAGAAACAGAGGGGGTAGCCATTCAACACAAGACCTTCCTCAGATTATTCCGGTTGTACCAACAGTTTCTCAGTCCCAACCTACTCAAGCCGAAGATTCAGACGATGAAAGTTTAAAAAGTTTAATGGGAAACCATCAAGATGACCTTCCCGATGATGATCCTCCTTCAGAAAACGCAGAACGAATAGTCCTTAAAGGTGTGTATGAATCTTGAACGCACCCGTACATTACAATGTTACATTTTAATGATGTTATTGACTTTTTAATTATGTTTATGATTATAGAAAGTAAAGAGCTTGAAAAAGAAATGGCCCAACAAAAAATGGAAACCAGGAGGGAAAAGCGAGAACGGTTAAGAGAGAGAGAGGATACATCTCGAGGAGGATTGACCTCTGCCGAAAGACAATTATTAATGGAAAGAAAAAAAGAGCGATTAGCGAAGGAAGAAGTTCCTAGAGAATCTGGTCGCACTACTCGGCGATCTGCGGCTGCCGCTAGTAGAAGTCGTTTAGAAGATGCTGTGAATAAAATGCGAGGAGCTGGAGGAAACGAATCCCAAGGATCTCGTGCTGACAAAGACTAACGAAATTCCGTCAGATCCTTTCAAACACCTTGCTTTAAAATTAAATGGGGATGGAGTATTTTGGAGGAAGACTCATAGATTATAGCTGAGTTTATGAGCTTCCATCGTTAAACTCTCACAACTTCAATTATACATTCAGTATCCATTTATAAACTACTGAATTCAACTCAACTAAAGGATAAAGCAGAACCAAGGAATCTTTTCTCATAATACAAGTTGCATAATATTTATGAAACGCATGACGAACATAATGGTTGTTTACAAAAACATATTTGTAGTATATTCTGTATTTATTTATTTAGTTTTAGATGTTTTATATTGCTGTAGAATTTTAAATGACATTGTTAAATTAGTCCTTCTATGAATACTAAACTAAATAAGGGTAAAAAGTAATCTGGAACACTTTCCAGATGTTGTATTAAAACGTTTGGAATCGTCACGATCGTAGATATATACGAAACCAACGTTTTTAGCTATTCTTTAGTATGCAACGGGTATCTTTATACTCTTCATTATCATAAAATCAATATGATCATTGAAATTTAACAATGGGACGGATTTAAAATTAATGTAAACTGAAGTGGCATTTAAGCACCAATAACTCTATTCGAGTGGTATTTTCTTGACATTTTGGCGATGAGGACTAAACGTCTATGTTATGATATGATATGCATATGATCATTACTGCCCTATTCAATGATAATTTAGGTGTAAGTTGTTAAGCTGTAGGTTAAATCGAAACTGTGGAGATTTTATATTGATGATCAGTTATCATCATTCGTTTTCATGAAAAGTATTTGTAGACACGCTTAATTTAAATGTACTGTGTGTTGTGCGGTTTTCAGTTATCAGTATATAACGGGTATGTATTTCACGTTCGAACGCGGTAGAAAAACGTAAACGATTTATAATCTTACATGGTATATGTGAACTTATTTATTTCTCGATTTTTTAAACTTTCGTCATGTAGGTAATTCGTTTTTTTCATTTCTTTGTATTTATTAATTAAATCTCTTCAGCAATTGTTTTTTTAGTGTGTCAAGAGGTATGGAAAAGATAGGTTTTGTACTTACTATTAAACTTGCGAAAATGTAATTTGTGAAATTGTGTATATGTAAACGAATGTCTGTATGCGAATGATAGGACCAGCAGGTTAATTAAGCAGAATATTTATATGAATGTGAATGTTTATATGCGTGTTGTATAATGTATTAAGATCGTTATAAATGTTTAGTGTAAATTTTGATGAAACCCCCACCCAAACAAAAACCTTCGGCAACCTGGGTTGTCGTAGTAGAAAATAAATTGATTACGAACAAAACTAATCTGACTCAGTCATCTAAATATTTTTTCCGTATTTTGTAAATTGAAGTTTCTGATCGAAGTTAATTTAAATCGGGCTGAAGCGTTACGCCTACTGACCTACTGTGAAATGTAAACTTCTTTCGAAATCGAAGAGAGTTAACAAGAAGAAATTAGGTAGACAGGTCTGACTTGGAGTCTGGAGACAAAGAGTGACATCTTCAAGATATGCATCATATTTTCGACAAAAAAA
>JAQFYJ010000314.1:0-14732 GCA_034694685.1 Isotoma anglicana | reverse complement strand
AATAGAATGCATGAAAGAGAGATCACAGTCAGATCAGTCCGTTGGAAGTTCCAACTTGGAATCATGGAATTGGAGATCTTCCATGTGGATGGAATACGACAAGATATAATGTACATATACTTGCATGCAGTATAACAATCAAGAGAAATCCGTCCGTTGATATAACGCTATTTATTACATCGTGACTGCGTTTCAAAGAGAGATCATAGATCATTTATTTGGCATGATTGATTAATGATTATGCATAATATTTGTAAGTTTAGTTTAGGACTTGGGATTGGGAACACTCTTTTAGCAAATAATGATGATAGACGGGGAGAATGTTGGACATTGTTACAATTCGGGGCGGATTTAAAAGAATCAGCGTCCAATCACTGTTTGACAGATGATCTGATGATGGGAAATCCGTCCAAAAGGAAACTTGGGGTGATGGAAGACGGGGGCATTTTGACGTTACTCAGACACAGGTAAGCCAGCGGGTAAGCTACGGTTTATGGGGGTTTTCCATATGAATAAGGACCAATAAGGAGAGAGAAAGCAATATGGTGAAAATACTTTGGAAGGAAGGTATTCACATTTGTCTCTCAAATTATGAATGGACGCTGATTACTTTAAATCCGCCCCGAATTGTAAGAATATCCAATACTCTTCTCGTTCGCTTGTCCTTAGCTGGACATTGACTGATTGAAGCAGCATAACCGTCATCTCAAAGATATAAAACCAGAATATTTTTTCAATCTTTGATCAGTATAGTATGAGAATTCAGTGTGCAGTGAGAGTAGAATCAATCAAAAAGGAATTGTTATATTGTTGAAGGAAAATGGTCCTTAATCTGGTCCCTGTCAACGGACGATTCGGTTTCGGTATTCTTATCCGTTGATTTAGCACAACTGTAGATATTTCATGGCAAGATGATTTATTATTACCGTATTTTTGATTTTTTAAATTTGAAATAGAATTCCGAGATCGAAATAGCGTCTCAAGGACCACTCATCCTATATCATGACATATTTGAAGCACCAAGACAAGAGTTAAGTGAACCGGACGAAAAATTATTGACAATGGCCGATGTTGACAGGAAGTGTGACAACTTCAATCCGTTGAAACTTCCAGAGATTACTCCAAAAGCTTGGTGGTTCGTTTCTTTTAAAGTTTTAAATTTGTCATAAAAATTAATTGCTGTGTTTTAACTTAAAATTACATAAATAAAAAAATGTATCCTAGGTCTGAGATGAAACTTGCGGATTTCGAAATTGGGAAGGTCCTTAAACAAGGATTTTTTGGTGATGTCTACCTCGCCAGGATGAAAAGCAATAAAATTCCAGTGGCTCTTAAGGTTATTTATTCGAAGGAAATCGAGAAAGCTGAACAACAACAATTAATCATTAGAGAGACAGAGATTCATGCTGGGCTCGAGTAATTTTTTTCTTATTAAGGAATGAATCAATTAAAAGTTCCTGAGATGGGGCATCATTAAGATTATTTTTAACTATTTTAGCCATGAACATATTATTCGGATGCATGGGTACTTTCGTGATGAAGATAAGATTGTCTACGTATTGGAGTATGCTGCCGGGGGTGACGTTTACACAAAGCTAAAGGCGCAACCGACACATCGCTTCTCGAATGAAATGTATGTTTGTCCTGGTACTGATGTCTTTTTACACTCAAGAGTTCTAAGTTCGGAGTGCTAAGTGCTGGGTCGTTTAACCTTTGAGATTGAGAAGTTACTAAGATTGTTTAATATATTCTTCTTAGAGCTGCAACATACATTTATCAAGTGACTCTTGCCCTCGAGTATCTCCATTCAAAATGTATAACCCATCGAGATGTCAAGCCCGAAAATCTTCTTTTGGGGGACTACGATCAGATCAAGATGGCAGGTTTTAGAAAGTCTAGTCAGATTAAATATTCAGAGTAAGTGTGTATATTATCAACCTTACTTGAATTTTATTTGACGGCTTTGATTATGAAAAATCAAAAAAAATTTATTTCGCAATCATTATTAACTTTGCAGCGGTCCCGACACAAGGAAGACAATTGTGGGAACACAAGACTATTTAGCCCCAGAAATGGTGGAAAGGCAGTTCTATGATGATGAAAGGGTAATTGATATTTTGCAGAATTTCTGTAATCAATCGTAATATATGTTCCTAATCAGCAAATCAGCATTAATTAAACTTATCCTAAAAGGCGGATATCTGGTTTGTTGGAAAACTGTTGTATGAGTTCCTGGTGGGTAAACCCCCATTTGAATCTCAAGATGCTAATGAAACCGAGCAGAAGATTAGGACTGCAAATTTCGAAGTCCCTGATATTATTGATGAAGATGCCAAACATCTTATTCAAAATGTATATTTCCATTTTGAAGCTTTATCTTATATACATATAAAAATGCAATGGAAAATTTGAACCTGGAGTTTATTTATTGTCTTTGAATAGGTGATGGTACTTAGCAATACTGAACGTCTAAGTCTGGTCGAAATTAAAAATCATCCTTGGATTCAGAAGAACCGACGACAAAAAGAAGAGTTGCTTCCTATGTTCGATGAGTATGCACATTTGCTCCCAGAACTTGAAGAACGTTACTGTTCCAATCAAACGGTGGATCTTACGCGCCATCATTCACCGACGTTTAGAGATGAACGGACCCTGTCCATGTGTGCCTTCTTTCTTAACTTTTGTTGAGAAATTACTTATTTATATACGTTGTCTACGTACGGCAAAATAAATCATTATTTTATTCATATTATTGTCCTCAATAGATTTATTTAATTTAACAGACGCATTAATTTTGTTAATGAGTTCAAATGAGGTATGTGTTGCATAATTATACAGATGTTTTAAGCGACGGGATTAATTTTTCTGGTGTTAACACTAATGGTCAAATCTAATTCTGGGTCGTATCTGAATTCCCCAGCACCAAATACATTAGCCATAGTTCCAATAATAGTTTGCAAAAAGTCTTGAACTCCGGTGAGGATGTTGGGTAAAAATTTAGCAATAGGATCGAAGATTTGACGAGTGATTCCGCTTTCTTCAGCTTGTCGTGTCATTGCCAAAATAGAATCAATTGCTCCATTCACATCAGATGGAACTCGGACTTCATTTCTTCGGATGAGTCTCAAAACTTCAACAAATTGTGTTGGCAAATCTTGAAGAAGCAACTTTGGCATATATGCAACCACACCGACAAGGTCGAAGGAATTTGAGACCACAGCTCGGGTCAGAGTAGCTGCAATATTTAACATTTCATTTATAGTTTAATTAAAAGAGATTGAGAAACAAATTAAGTTTTCTATCAAATTACGAATCTTACCTAAGGCCAATGTTACATTTTGGCCCGCATCCACAGTTGTATTAGCTAAACCGTTGAGGACAGTTACCAAGTTAGTTTGAAGTCGGCTTGTGGCAGAGCCAACGGCTTGGCGCAAATCTTGCCTCCAGACGGAAGCTTGATTCATCATCTCAGGAGTTACCTTCATGACTGGAACAGAATTATCTTTCGATACCTCTTGGGCCTAGAACAAATCCAAAAGAAATAGAAAAATCTACTTTACGAATCAAATCTACATAGTGTAATATTATGATAATCAAACGAACCTTTGTTGAGATGGTTGAAATACTCACAAGGAATAATATGATTAGGTTAGAAGACACCATTTTGAATTTGTAAAATTGAACCGTGTAACGAACTAACAATAAGGGTTTTTAGAAGGTGACAAATCAACACTTTAATTAAACGGTGGTAGTTAGATAAGGTAAGGAGTGCAAACAGCTACTAACTGAAGTTTATATACTCAGAAAAAGTGTGAAGAATGTACCTGCTTAAAGTAAATTACAATGGTAACGGGATAAATTATGGTAATAAATGTGCCTGGAGTATTCACTACATTAATTATCATAGATTTGTTCATGCTTAACATGTTTCTATATTTTATATAATGAGCAATTATCTCGCAATCCGAACTAATGAATTTGAATATCTAACTAAAGTATGATACACCGTTATATTTCTCATGCATGATATTATTGCGTAAGTTAATTAGGCTTTTAACTTTAATTGCGAATCAAAGCAGTCAGTCCAAAACGTTTTCAGTCGAAAGGGGAAACTCTGGAAAAATCCTTTACTTTTCCAAAATATTAATTGTTGGGTTAAATAAATAAAGAAAGGCCAATTCAATCTGCATGAATACGTACCTACCATATATTAATATTTATTTCATTTCATTTTATTTCAAATGCTTATTAAACTGACTGGAATTATGCGATGTGTAATTTCGTTAGTGAAATTAACATTACAGAATTATTAGTTAAAAAGTAAAGATTAGACATAACATTAATAAATGCCATGTATAGTATGTGCTAAGAATTTTCATTCATAGAAACTCGTTCTTGATTTACTATTAGTAAAAGCACAGACGCTTCATAGAAAAGACGCTGAATGAACCAATAATCAAACAAAAACATTTACTTATGTTTGTAAGAAATGAGTGAACCGACGTGTGTTCATTTAGTTGCTATTTTGAGACTCCAGCAAGAAAAATTAAGTGACTTATGAAAAAAGTATTTTAAAATCTTCACTTAATTCATCAAAGATGGGCAAAAAGGCGTATGGGTGCTGTTAGATTTAATATTTGCATTTTGTCAGAGGCATAAAATGGATTTTTAGATTTCAATAAAATACTTTGGCTTTTATGAGATGCTCATAATAACTGTGTAATTTATATATCTTAAACATAACGTAACATTGGGGCTTATAAAGGTTCGCCCTTAAGATTAGCTATATATAGCTAATACTCCACAGGTTGATAACTTGAAATTAACAAAAATAACTTTGACGAAACAAGCAGGGTTTGTAATCTTCCGAATTCTTCCTTAAATATTAGGGATGTATAGTAATCCAATTTCTTAGCTTCTCAAGATCCAACATTGGATGGTGTTTTTTAGACGTTTTCATGTAAAGCACTCCTCGGGGGTTGGGTTCTAAACTTTTCAGCCATTCTTAACCCTATGATCTTCAGTCTAAACAAAAAAAAACATTTTTTCTTCTCCCCCAATGGCATCTGTACTTGTTAGGCAAGTCACAAAATAATCACACTCGGTTGCATTCGGTATTCGAAAACTCTCCGTTTTGAAACACCCATGAATTCTCATTCTTGGTAAGCTCTTAAATATATTCCTTTTAACTAGAGCAGATTCCATCAGAAGTTGCTAGGAACTTCTGCGTTGCACATGGTAGAAAGCTTTGTTCGAACTATATGGTAAAAAAGTGGCTTCAAATTTTTCAAACCTATGAGTCTGACTTTTAGTGAAATATTTAATTTTTAAAAATTGTGCATTAAAATTTTCTTTCAAATCATCTTTAGTCAAAATTTGATTTCCAGTGCATAGGAGAAAAATCATCTCAACCGTTTTAAATTATTTGTCGTTGAATAAAAAGGACTACACTTTTTAAGCTTTTTCAGTGTACGCAGTGTAATTTATTAGTGCTTGGTGATACACACATACAGCTACAAAATCTTTAGTGAAAAATAGAATGTGCATAATCCAATGACAAAGATAATGTCATATGTAAATGTAAATGAGAATTGCAATAATGGACGGAAGACATTACGACCAAGTGTAGAAAATAATATATCAAATTCGATTGATGAGTCGTCATCTGACAGAAGTCAAACGCCAGACACGCCTGAATGTCAACAATCATCTGTTTTAACTCCAGCAGTTGTATCTCATTTCCACTTACCGAATTCACTTTCTCATAATAATAGTAGCAACCATTTGTACCAAACGCATATGTCAATCCCTTCATCAGTTAATTGCACTTCCGTGGGTCCTTCAGCAATTAATTTATCATCTGGTCACTTTTGTGTTAGTGGTGAAATGAGTGACCAAATGAATAGGTCTGTGTCGCTTAATGTCGATGAGTTTCCATGTAGTTGGGCAGTGCCTTCATCTTATTCTTCGCCTATGAAGGAAATGGAAGGTATTTTTATGACAAGTGTTTTGAGTCAGTTTATTATCAAGTTTGGGGTTAAAGTATGAAATATTTAATGAAGCATTATACTGGGCAAAGTAAAGCTTATCTTTTTATATTTGAGAATAGAATGCATTTAGAATTCAAGTTTTAAAAGTTTCATGCTATGTTAAAATTAAATTATTTTACGAAAGCAATTTGTGATTTCCAGCATGCCTTCTAAGTGCTGGGAAAGCACGGTCAGCGTCTTCGGACTACTGTCCAATTTCAACACATCATGTAGGATCAGTGAATAGACTTAGCAGTTACTCCCATTCATCGATAAAACCCGATAATGCTACTACGGCAGCTGTTCAAAAATCGGGACTGAACGATGGGGGTGAAAGCAATGCTACTTATTCTAGAAACCAACGGGGTGAAAAGAGTAGAAATCAAAATTCTTCTTCGAAACTGCCCATCCATCCTAAATTATCGAGTGTCAATGCAACGTTGGAGATGAAAGCGTTGTGGGATGAATTCAATGAATTAGGAACGGAAATGATAGTTACTAAAGCTGGAAGGTAAGTGGTTGTCTACATATATTTATCGTTTACGTTGCTGATTTTTTTGCTTTGCATGATAGTGATTCAAAATTAATAAATAGTTAATATAGGTAACTAAAAGGAAAGTTTCATCATATTCATTCATTGCAACAAACTTTGGGGGACTAAATTTCAGTGACAAATTGATAAAATTTTGAAATGAAAAAATTTAATTTGTAATGAATGATATAAATCTTAGCACAATTTTACTATAGATCAATCGGTTGGAAGTTTTGAAAATAATCTAAACGATTATGAAAAATTCTACCTAAGATATATTAAATAAAACTTTTTGATATACGAGATTTCAAATGTCATGCATTTTATGGGCTTTGTAACTCTTAACCTGAACAGTCATGCTGAAAAATATTTAATTTTTTACGTTTTCAACATATCCAGTTTTTAGAGCCTGCTTTTCTTTATAGGATATTATTTATTATTCATATTAGATGTTAACTTTTAATAAACGTTTTAGAAATAATTTTCCAAAATAAATATATCTTTAAATTAAATTTACAGTTTAACAAATGAATGCATTTTCTTATTTCAATCAGTTTCAGTTATAATTGTTTAGTTTCTCTGACTTCTTTTATTTTCTATTATATTTCGGTCGTGTTTGTGGGCTGAGTTTGGGTTTCCTAATTTCAATTTTAATTTCATTTAAATTGAATTTAATTGAGGAGCATTATGAGTATGCCTGAAGGGGGAATGATACCACTGTACAAATATGAAATAACTGTTTTATAAGAAATAAAGTCCGTCCGTCGATACTAAATTTTTTGAAACATTTCAAAGGCAATAGCAACTTGCATCTAATATACTTTTGGTATTTAGCTGAATTAATGTTCCCTATAAAACGTAAAAAATTCAATAAAAATAAACAAAATTTGAATTTTCAGTCAAGTATTATTACTAGAATGCATTAACTCTAAAGAATACATTTTTCAAAAATTATTTGTAAAGAGTATTGACTTTGATGCTTAATTCTTTTTCCTTTTATCCAACAGGTTTTTAATTTGCATAAAATGATTCAAAAATTTGCAAATGGTCACATGACTGAGGGTATTTTTGACAAAGTAGATGCAGTGTTTTAGGCATGGCTATTCTCACGCTCTTTGTTTTTAGTTTTTACGTAATCCTTAAGAACGAAGAAAACAATTATGGTGAATATTTTAATATAATTTTTACATATATTTTACTAAAACAAGTTTTGTTCTTAACAGACGTATGTTTCCAACATATCAAGTAAGAATTTTTGGAATGGACCCATTAGCAGATTACATGCTAATGATGGATTTCGTGCCAGTAGATGACAAACGGTATCGATATGCATTTCATAGGTAAGTTTATGTTTTAAAACATTTTTAGTATACATTGAATTTCGAATCTTAACATAGCGAATAATATTGAAGTCAACTTTTAAAAAATGAAACGAATATTGATATTCCTATTAAAATTTAAGGCGCATAAAGGTAAAGAAAAGGCTTTTGTTAGCGCTTTTCTAATTTTCTAAATTTTTACATAAATTGGATCTTACGGGTTTAATAAAATGGGAGTAATTGCAATAATGGAAGATAAACCCTATTAGCTGGGCTGAAAGCAGAGTGTGGTAAATCTCACCTGAAGGTATGAGTACATGTGTGACTAATCTGAAGTCATGTGCTTAAAATGCAATACTATGACATGACGCATCAGAGAATAGAATTCGCCTATCCTCAATCTTATCTTTTCGCACCTAATCTGATCAATCTGATCCCTTGCACTTTTCCTTTCGGCAAATCTCCATTCATTCTTTGTGCCATTTGTGCAGTGGGGATGCGTTGTCGTAATTTTTCATGATGTGAAGATAGATGAATAGATGCCTTTTCTATCTGCTTTAACATAATCATAAAATCATAATATAGGTAATCATATCATACTATTACCTCAGAGACCAAGATCCTGATCTTGGTCTCTGCTGTTACCTAAAATTGCCCCACATAAATGAGGGGGTAGGACTTTCATCTCTTATGAAACCATATTTGAGAATGTTATTTTCCATTTATTTTCTCCATTGCTTTTTTCTTTGTTTAGCATTGAATTATTTTTAATCACATCAGTATTGCAATAAACTTTTTCGCTTTGTATATAATATCCAGTTGAATTAAATGCACTTCCCTTATACATTGATTTGAAAATTTACAAGGTATATATATAGTAAACTATCATCGCCTGGTTGCGTTGATGCTAAACCTAGTTTATTCTTCTCTATTTAAAGATAGGAGTTCTATTTACTTAATTTGCATATTTAGTAATTTTACTTTAATGATTAAAGCTCAAGTTGGGTCGTGGCCGGAAAAGCTGACCCAAACTCTCCACCCAGAATCCATGTTCACCCAGACTCGCCAA
This sequence comes from Isotoma anglicana, assembly GCA_034694685.1. NCBI lineage: Eukaryota > Metazoa > Arthropoda > Collembola > Entomobryomorpha > Isotomidae > Isotoma > Isotoma anglicana. Next base: position 5,783 of record JAQFYJ010000314.1, on the reverse strand, counting down.
CGAAAGGAGCACATTGGATGAAACAAGTAGTATCTTTCGATAAGTTAAAATTAACGAATAATCAATTGGACGATAATGGCCATGTAAGTCGAAGTTCGTAAAAATATATATAGCATTTAAGCTTAAGTTTTGAAGCAGTATTGAACATAAAGGAAATCCTTTTGTTGGTGATTGATGCGAATTTAGATAATTCTCAACTCGATGCATCGCTATCAGCCGAGATTTCACGTTGTCTACGTGAATGGTAAAAATGAAGATGTTTCACATACCGAGAACTTTCGAACGTTTGTCTTCGCCGAGACAAAGTTCACTGCCGTCACTGCTTATCAGAACCATCGAGTCAGTTCTAATTAATTGTCTCTTTCACACATTAAACGTATTGCACCTTTTTCTTTGGAGTCAATTAACGAGAATTTTATCCGTTTTTCTGTAGATTACCCAATTAAAAATTGCAAGCAATCCTTTTGCCAAAGGCTTTCGTGACTGTGATCCAGACGATTGGTAGGTGGTCTTTTTATCATTTAAACGTCTTTCTTTGCCCCATAATTTACTTTAAAATTCGATTTTAAAATATTAAAAACAATTAATAATTGTTAAATGTTATTATTCTTTCTTTGAAATGGAATAGTTCTGTCGTAGAAGCCCTGACCCATCAAACTTCAACAAGTAATTCATTAACTACGCCGAACATTCATACTCAACAAAGTTCAAGCACTGGAAGTGGTGCAGGTGGAAATCAAAATAATTCTCAAAATAATATGAATTCTCGTCAAGTACTAAAATCACCTGGACCAGGGCAGTCTGAAGGTCACAACGATCATGATAGTGGAACAACCAATGGAAATAATACTGCTTCGGGTAGATCAGCCCACAATTCGATCTCGACTTCGTCCAGTCCCCAATTTACTTTGAGCAACATGGCCAGTCACCAATATTCCAACCTCAATTCTTCAATCTCTCCAAGCTCAAAAGATGTGAAAGGTCAGTTGAATTTTTTTGTACTATACAAAACAATTAAAATGCTTGGAGATGAATGAATGGCTTAGTTGTTAGTATTGAAGTGTAATTCTCGTGTACAATAATGTCCTTTAAAAGGTTCAGCAATTCATTTTAGTTTTTGAATTTATGGGTTTCAGTACATTTTTCAATTACATGTCAGCGAAAAAACACTATTACAGGACACATACTAATTTAATTCTGTAACAAACGATCTAGGAGAAAGTGAGAATTTCAAGTTGTTCATACTGTTAATTTGCTTTTAATATTGTCTGATTTTGTTCAGATACTTTAAAAGGTTTTAGATTTTTAAGCTGGCTGGTAATTTCAATCGACATTGAATATAATATTAAGTTCATGTTGAGGGATACAATTATGGCAAATGATGACCGCATCAGCTGTAAATATTTATTTTTGGGTCTCATGTTCTTTATATTGATTAGATACATTTTATGGAATTGGTTGACGTGTACATGCTGAATGGCTTAGGAAATTGTATTTATTGACAGCATTTCAAGTTGGTATGCCTAATTCTGGAAAAGTTTTATTTCTTCTGTAAGCAAAAGCAACGCGTTTTATTAATGATTCTACTGTTTATCATTCGCATTAATTGCGAATTTTAATTCCGGCCAAGATAATTTGCAATTGAATTGCTACAGCTGAATTTCACTACATTGAAAGATAAAACTATTGCTCAGTGAAAATCTTTACCTGAAACAAACATTTGTTACGATCTTTAATTCTTTATTAATCTCGAAATATTACTCATGCAATTTTTCATTTCCAATGCAAATGCATGTCCCAGCACCCAAGGAAGGTCAGGGGGGTAAAGAAGGGTGTAAAAATTGAATAGCTGACAGTGAAAAACACAAATAGTAAAGGAAAAAGGGTGGCATGCATAATAGAATGGCCAACAACTCATTCCATCGTAGCTAATAAGCTTAAACAGATGAGCTTTTAGTAGGCTAAAAACCTGTAGAAAAAGGATCCGGGAGTTTTTGCAGGACGCCCGGCATTGTTCTGGCTCATTGCTCTCTGTCAATGTGGATCCCACTTGAGATAAATTACTTTTACCCCAAGAGAAAAAAAATGAGTTACAGCTTACAGTGCTGCAAACACCAACTAACTAACAGCCTGAACAAAAAATCCATCCATTCGACATAAAAACTGAAGACTTTAAAAATCCTTTGGCTTTGCTGTTGTTTAAGTTTGTGGTGTTACATATTGCATTTGTGTGTCGTTTAATCTGATGTTGATGATGATGCTGTTCCTTTATGTAACCCTCGTTAAACGTCTCTTAATGAGACTTTGCACACTAACAAATTTTACAAACCTGCCCGAACCAAGCCTCCTTTTTCTCTTAGACCAAATTTCTAATGCATAATAAGCTATTTTATGGTATTCGTATTTTTTTCTTAAGTCACATTACTTCCCATCGAAAAAATTAGTGCAATTGTATTTAATTCAAATATAAATTAATGTAAATGTCTAAAAATGTGTATTTTTGAAAACAAGGAAGAAATAAGACGTATTAATATAAGCTGATTAGATTTTCCCTAGCTTAAAAACTACATGTATTGACTTCGAGTAAGAAATAGCTTATTGACTATTGTAAATTCGCTTTAAAATCTTGTTGTTCCAAGACTGTTTTGACATCTGATGATGATGAGACTGAAGCTTGTTTTGAAATCTAGTGAAATTTACAATCGACCAAGGAAATATGTAAGATTGTATATAGATAGGAAGAAGCAATGATAAAATGAATAGGAAGTAGGAGAAAAAGCAACACCCAAGAAGTTGCTGGTGATCATAATATAGATTCACTAACTATAATCACTAATTACCATTTAAGTAAAAGGAAGATATCTGAGGAATGAATGTCGAATGTGGTTCCCTGTTCAGCGGTGATTAGTGTCAACTTTTAGGACATGAAATGGGAACTTACGAGAGTCTTTTTGTCTCCCTCTGATACCCAAAATACACCCTGTTGCCACTGAATAATGTATAAGATCATCCTCATCCCAAAGTCACACAATATATAAATATCATCCATACATACACAAACTCATCTAACATTCCTTCCACTACATATTACATTTTTTCTTAAGCCAAGTTTAACCTTAAATTACTTTTGAAAACCGTAATCGTTAGTAAACGAACTTTATCTTTCTGCCTCTGTCCTGACTATTAAAAATAATCTCTGCACAAGAGTCAGAAGGCCATTGGAAATTAATCTTTTTGAAAATAAAAATTTATGGAAGAGTAAAAAAATTTTAACCAGCCGATATACAACTTATAATGTGCTTTTTACAAAATGATTTCTTTTAACCAGCCAATCTTTTAAAGGTACAAGATACAAGACAAGGCATTTTAAAATTTAAATGAATGTAGAAAAATGGTGCAATAAAATTGCAATAGAGTCTTCCCGTCTAGCTTCACTGCATAAAATCATTCAGGACGGGAAAGAGGGCTGAGCTAAAAATTTAAAAGCTTTTAACTTTGACTGCAGAAGCAGAATATTATGATTTTTTGTACACCATTTTAAAAGTCTTGATCCTCGAGTGGATTTTTTTTGCTTGTGACAAGATGATGCAGTAAAAAATAGAGATATGATGACTCTGACTGCCTCCTTCTGCTTAGTTATGTGGAATGCATGTTTGGGAGTGCCAATTATAGCTGGCATTTGACACGCATTAATGTTCTAACAAATCGATTGCATATGAGACTTATCCGTACTAAGATGAGCCACCTTCTTACAGTGTCGTTAAAATTTACTATGAATTTTAAAAGTTTGGAACAGTAATTCGTTGAATTAAATTTACTTTAAGGGAGTGCATTATTTAGGATGCTACGGCACTAAATAATCCAGATTGTCTCGTTATGTTCAAACAAAATGAATGATGAGCTTGACGTCATCTTCAATTGAATTGCATGTTATTTAAGTTGTAACAAATTAAAAAGAATTTTTGACTCCCCACATTGACGATGACGATAAAAATTCAAGGGAGATGTTTTTTTTATTTTGTAGATTCCATGGACCAGAAATGGATTTGTTTTTTAATTTATTTACTGCTTGGAATTTTTGTTTTTTGGGGCATCTTGAATGACTTTAAGAAAATTGAAAGATTTTTAAGGCTTTATCGATTTTGCTTTCATAGAAAGCTTGTTAGTATTGACCGGCGCTTATCAAGTAACTTTCTTTCGCTTATCCGAAGGACGTAACACGTGCGCCCTTATCAGTACAGCCTTGTCACGCCTGTCATGTCAAAGTTTGTCACATACTTTTGCTCTTGGAATGTTCAGATTTGCCAGCTGATACGGAAAAAATTTCCGGATGGCTTTTTCACAATTGACTTAGAAGACGTTCTCGTCAAATTCTACGACTTTTCCATCCTTTTTCTTTGACTTTATCACATGGCTAATTTCATTTTAATTGTGAAAGTCATCCATCATTGGAACTACTTTGGGAAAATATTCGAATAGCATTTGCAAACCAAGGAATTTCCATGGACAGACAGAGGTTTCGAGATTTTCTTTGGTGTAATGTAATTATATGAAATTCTGTTACTACTTTTTGCAATTGCTTTTAATAAAAATTAAAATCTACTTTTAACTAGATGCATAACATGTTATAAATAATTATACAACAGAACACGGATTAAATGATCAATAATAGATTCATTTGAATTTTTATGTTATTGACTCTTGTCCTATGGGTTCATTCGTCATGAAAAATCAGGAATTATACTGGTTATCAATTCAGGTAATACTTTCCTATTTTGTTCGGAAACTTATATCCTTTAACTATAAAAGTGGATATAATATAAGGCCAGTTTTTAATCGGCGTTCAGTCTAATGAAGGTCAACTTCTATTTATTACCTAGAAACATATTATTTTGGCACACCTAACCTTTTAAAATTCCATTGGTTTCGCTTTATCATCTTTGAAATTGAAAAGTTTGTTCATAATAATAATGGTTTATATTTTGAGCAATTTTTGCATCGTTAATTCCTTAGTTGAGACACGAAACGTTTCCTAATACAACGATGGATGAAGGGTGACAAGTAGACCAAAAATTAAATCCCACAAAGAAAGTAAACCAGAAATAGAAGCTTTTCGAAAAAGTATTTAACTCGAACTTGCATTGTTTGTCTGAACGGTTTCTCGCACATCTGGTCTTTCTTCTTCTCGTTAATAGACTGCCTCCATGGTATTCGAAGAATTTTTGCAAAACGTTCTAAATTGTCATTGTCTAGCAAAACTCTCACTTTCATGCTTCTCAATGATCTAATTAGATTCGCAATAATCATTTGCTGAATGACATCAGACATTGGCTCATCCCTATAGTGCATATCTAATTATAAAGGTTGTATTTATATACCCATAAAAAGAGTTAATCAGGTAGAGGCTAATTTACTCTTTGATTTTTACACATTTGTTAGGAATGTTTTGGAAGACATATCTCCATTATGTAAAATATTACTATAGTATAACAAAAAAATCATCTTGTAAGGTTCTAAACGTGTTTCTATATATTTTTGTAATGATCTGGGTACAGTGTGAAATGGTAGGGGATGATGGCAATTTAAATGAGCTTTGTAATGCAAATGCAAGTGAAGCTGGTAATGGTGACTATTGGGCTGGTTGATTTCTTGGCACGGCACATTGGGCCATTCCAAAGTCAAAATACGCCATATACCTACCATGTTAAAAATGAAATCAATTTCTCTCCAAAGGTAGGCATTGTCAAAAATACTACAAAAAATTACGATTTCAATGAAATAAG
>JAQFYJ010000313.1:0-14758 GCA_034694685.1 Isotoma anglicana | reverse complement strand
TGGATTTTCCATCAGTTGTATGCATCTTAATTTGCTTCAAACTCTAACATGATTTATTTTAAATCAAAATGTACGCAGAAAAAGTTGAAATTTGAAATCACTCGTTGCCGAATACCAATCCTATTTGCTATGTCTCATAATATTCATATAATTATTTTTACAAAGATACTTTTATAATTATGGTCGAATATTTACAACTTACTATCCAGATTTATTATCTCTGCATACTTTAAACTAGAAACCACCAGAGTCTTTTGTTCTTTTACCAAAGATAAAACGTGAGTACCATTAGTTTGTGGATATTTGAAGAAATATAATTACTCTGACCGACGGAAGAAAATCTTTTGATTAAACAAATAGGAAAAACGAAATTAGAAAGAAGAGCTTCAAAAAACTCTTATGTGACTGTTTGTTTGCATTATTATTATTATTGTCTAGTTATGTCCTTCACTCAATTGTTAAAGAGAAATAATGGCAAAGCCACAAAATAAGATCTCCTTGAAACATATTGCCTTTACCTTACGAATAATTTTGCATCTTGCATCATTATAATAATATAATTATAATCATTATTCCCAACCTTAAAATGTAAAAGTTGACATTATTATCTTTATTCTATTGTCTTCTTGTTTTTATTGTTATTTTTGGAGAGTTGAGTGGTAGAGTTGATGTTGTCAAGTATGGATGGATGGATAGAGGAAGAATTCGGTTCGGCGGTCTTATAGCCGGGAGCCTTAGTTGAATTTGCATTGAACTATGAAAATTACTGACTAAGGATAATAAGGGTGGTGGATGAATACATCTCATATTCTGATAGTGAAGTATTGAAATATCCTTTGGTTGACTGGGTTGGACTCACTGACTTGAGTGACTTCTTCTTAAGAGATCATGTACCAGTAATAAATTGTTGTCATCCCTGATCCTCTCTCTAGACTCTGAAAAGAAATTCCCTTACTTTTTCCCCATAAAGACATTCAACATTAAGGCAGGACAGTAAGTAGATAGAAGGTAGTCGAGTCGTCTTGTTGTAAATCGGTAGTACAGTGCATGTGAAGTATTTATTATCATGTATTATTATTATATTATTATTCTTTGTGACTTTCCGTCTCGAAAATTGGCCATCAGTCGGAAGGAAGGATTTAAAAAATGAAATGCGTTTTTTTCCAATTGTATATAAAATTAAAGGGAAGGAGGAAAAGAGAGCTGGTTGGTGACTTTTCATTTTTCATGACGTTAGATACTTATCATATTGATCAAATTTATTTCCTGTCTCTCTAAAAATATGAATAAGAAAAAAAACATTATGTACCCTATTACACGTTATTTAGATATATGTGTGTATTTTTCCCTCATACTTTTAGTTTCAGTGTAGAGATCTATACAAAGTTCGTTGGGTGGGTATGATCATCATGATTCTCTGACTGAAGAGAAAGTCGGAACAGAGGAGAAGTAGAGGGTTAAGTTTAGGCCCACATCTCGTCATTATGCACAGAAATACTACCGGTATAGATTTTTCGTATGGTACACATTTGAGTGTGTATGTTTTTTGTGTATGAGCTCATAATATATCACATCACATCATGTATCATACGTGTGTATGTGTGGTTTTTATTCCTATTATATAAGTAATCATATTCAGATAGAAGAGGGAGGAGGATGGGGAATAAATAGAATAAAAAAGCTCATTTTCCTATAAAAGAGAGTTAAATTTCATGCTTTTGTCATACATAAAATACTTTACATATAGGACACAAATCGACAATCCAGACTTCGTAAATTCATTCATGAGGATTTGGGGGAAATGTCTTACGTCCAAAACAATTTTATCCCTGTCTCTTCTTCACAGTGGGTTGACTTGACCACGAATTAGTCCATTTGATTGACCGTCACTGAAAGTAATTGAAGAATAGAAGTGTGGTATGATATGTATGAAAGTAAATAGTACAAATTCTGTTATGAATTGAATCAAAAACTAAATACACAATACGTTAAACATTATTTCTTCCCCCAATCCTTTTTTTATTCATTGTTTATGACTTGGCATTGGATTGGTATAACATTCACTTTCTCCATATCTTTTCATTTGAAGAAAGCCGAAGAGAATCTCAAATATGTTTACATTTCTTATTTATGAATCCCTTGTTCCATCACCGATTTCTGAAACTCGCATCCTCGGCTCAAAATTTGGATTTTGGGGATATGAGAACAGGATCGTTATTCTTTGTATACCTTTCTATAATGATATTAAGCTACTATGAGCACTTTGTTTGCAGTAATGGCAGGAGATATCTTCGTTCTTGATCTTATTTTTTATCGCCTTGAAGGCAAATAGCCGTCCATTGCTTGAGTTTTGAGTAAGGGTAGGTTATTTTTCTACAGGTGAATTATTAATAAACACGGTGAAAAATTTCTTCCTATTTCAATGGGCTGAAAGTTATAGTTATAATTTCCCCTGTTACGTCGTCCTAGTGTTTCTTTGTTTGGGTATCGATGTTTCCCATATGGTATATAGTTATTAAGTATCGTCAGACACTTTATTTGAACGCTCATGGTGTCTGTCAGTCTGTTAGTCCGTCTGTGAAGGCGATAACTTCCGAACGGTTTCACTTATCGAATTCAAACTTGGTACACTTGCTCTAGACCCCTAAAGCCTGAATGAGTTCGTAGATGGGCCCTGTAGGACCACTTCCAAGGTCACAATAAAAAGGTCAAATTTTTGACCCAATGTTAAAGATAGGGACATTTTTTTTCGTAATTCCTTCTCCTCCACCATCGCATGCTTTCTATGAAGCATATGCACCTTAACAAAACCCAAAGGGACCTTAAAAAACCTAACCACACCCCAACGGGACAAAATGAGATTATGGGTTTAAATGACACACTGACCTAGAACAATATGTTTTAACATAAAACAATAACCCCCACGACCTTAACCACACACCCAAAGGGGCAAAATGAGATTATGGATTTAAATGACACACTGACCTAGAAAAATTAGTTTTAACATAAAACAATAACCCCCACGACCTTGACTACACCCCCAAAGGGGCAAAATGAGATTATAATAGGTCCAAATGGTTTCAAATAGGGCTAAAAGGTTTCAAATAGCCTCAAATAATTTTAAATAGTTTCAAATAGCTGTAAATGGTTTCAATTAGCTCCAAATGGTTTCAATTAGTTCCAAATGGTTTCAAATAGCCCCAAATAGTTTCAAAATTTTAATTGACAATTGAAATCTGACGATACTTTCTTAGAGCGTTGTGAATGGTTTATTAACATCTCGACATGCACCTTTGCACCTGAAAAGTTTACTGTCTGTCTACTATTGGTTGGATGCTATTGGGGCATTGAGGAACTTTCTCCTGTCTGTGAAAGTCCACCTTTGTCTGTGCCCATTAAATTCAACTAAAGATAAGTGTTGGGTATAGGTAACAGTGTTAACACTTCAGAAGTGACCAAAAAGGTAAGGCAAAGAATGGAAAAAAAATTATAGCCAATAGGTTGTAAATTAATGTTATTTTGTAGTGTGAATATGTATTTACATGCATGCCTATGTGGTATTGTCTATATTTGATTGTTTGTTTGTTGTTTGAAAAGGACGGAGAGGGAGGGTTGAAGGGTGCATTTGTTAAATACGATGGATGGATTGAAAGAATATAGAAAAATAGGAGAGAAGAGGCTTTGAATCTCATGTGGGTTCATATTTGTCAGTTTATTTATTTCCAAGGGAATATATGATTCTAGACGAAGATAAGAGTCTTCATACTCCTGCTCCTAATACGGACGCTTTTTCAGATCTTTTTTGTTCTTTTTCCGGAAAGAGAGAAAATGTCTAATGCCTTGCCTATAGATACTTAAGGACTTTACTTACTTGACTTAAGGAAATCTATAGGTATTATGTAGTTATGCTTTTCCTTCGAGTATTCTGTTTTAGTCAGTTAGTTTGTGTTGAAAAATCGGAGTCCATTTTTCCCATTCCCTTCTCAACTATGGGTTGACTCTCTAGTGATTTTATTCTCGTTTTCTCTCTTGCAATTTCAAAGTCAGTGAAAAATCGTCAATTTGGGAGAGAAAATAAAATAAAGGAGAATTACTTGTACTGGTTGGTAGACAAGACGATATGTATTGTACAAAATACAAGCGGACAGATAGAGAGCACAAACAAACTTTTGAGAAAAACAACTTTCTGACGCTTTGAAAAATGTCCGATTCCTTATGGGTCTTCTATACATTTTTATTCATAAACGTATGTGTCTAACCGTCCTTTTTCCTTTCTCTTTTTTATCATCTCCTCTTGTCTTTCTCTCTGATGCTCCATTACAGACAACTGAACGAACTATAATATTATAAAACGATACGAAGCTCACTTTCCACTTAAACTCTTTACATTTCAATTCTCAGCCCCTTTAGTTTTACTTTTATCCAAATTTTAGAGTTTCGTTTCCACCTCTGTCGTCGATATCCCTGTGGGATAAGTGGAAACTGAAAAGAGATACCAGTAAGTGATCCCCGTGTAATCTTGTTCTGTTCAGTTGACATTATCCTCTTTCTACTACTTTTCTATTACTTGTGTCAACTTATAACTCTACTACTATTATTATTCCCCGTCGTCGATGTGATGTGATGTGATATGTCACTTATTCATTTACAATGATACAACATAAATACATAAAATATGCATGAATAGAGTTACAATGAAATATTTCCCTTTTTGCTTTTTTTCCTTCCCATTTATTTTAATCCACCTTACTTAATAGTCTCAGTTTCAAACTCTTATTCACTTTTATTTTCAGCTCCCAACTATTTATTCATACGAATATATTTTTATTATCAAAGGATTTACTCCACATTTTTGTTCTCCGTGTCATTAAATTAAAATTTATCGAGAGTGTGGCCCGTTTTAGGAAAACGGCTTTATACATTTCTGCTCCAATGACAGATTCGTCATATTTTAAAAGTATTATATATTATCAATATTATGTAATGACTCGATTTCCCCTCTATCATTCTCTTTGGAAGTCTAAGCTTTTTTTATTTCCGATCGCTGTGCAGAAGCTGTTTATACAGCTTATTTGTAGCATAAAGATGATTTAAGAATCGAAATGATCCAACCTGTCAGAGATACCTTTGGTTGTGATATGACAAACTATTAAAGGGAAAGATATTTCAGACAAAATGGATAATATTCGTTAATGAGTGAATTGTTTTTCCAAACAATATGAAAAGAATGAAAGCTCCTTGTATGGTTATATCATAACTTTATAAGAAAAATATTTCTGGGTGTATTAGGTGAAAAGAGATTGGGTATTTTTGAAAGAAAGATGTTGTGATGTGATGTTTTGAAGTAATGATATGTCGAGGGTTGGAGCTATTGTAGCTTAGGTATTATGCTGTTGCACACACTGTGAAGGTTTTAGTATTGGATAATGATCGTAGTGTTTTTTTCCTTAGCTTGATTGTCTTTCTATGTGTAATAGTAAACTCAATAAGGGGTTCTCATTCTATGTTGAGTAGAAAAGGAAAGAAAAACTGTAAGTAAAGTAGTGAGGAAGAAAGAAGGGAACCCGTAATAAGACTATAGCTAAAAAATGATCTTGGATTTACAGTAAATCCTGAGGATTTTCGATGCTATTTAGGTTCACATTTATTTGGTTTATATCTTTTTGTTATTTGGTCGCTTCATCTTGTTGTTGTGGTCTGTTTTCTCTCCTTTCTCGTTTTGATTTTTCTTATTAGGTATCTTACTTTTCCTCTATGTCCCAGTCCTGAATCCCAAGTATTTCTTGGAATTTTGTACAAGCATAATAGTTTATTTTATTTCAGAGAAATCAAGCAACAAAACTAGAGACACAGTTGAGAAAAAAATACAAGATATATTTATAGCCTAAGTAAACAATTACCCGAACGATGGTAGAATACGATAGAAGAAGGAAAGGTCTATATCCAGCTGAAGTATGTGTAATAAAGATAGACATCTCTCAATTTTTCTCTACTTGGATTAAGTAATTTTTGAGACCCATTTGGTGACCAGATTAGTCCTTTCTCTCTATCTCTCTCGCTCAATGTGTCTTTCTCTTGTCCTCCTTAAATTTCAAAAAATCGTAGTTGGAAGGAAGTAAAGCAAACATTTGTATTTTTACATTGGAATAAGTAGAAAGTATCTGTGGAGGATTATTTTATTTTGTTAAACATTAAATATTGTTTTCATTCAGCGTTCTGATCTAATGCTCCTAATTAAGATAGCAAGAAAGGATACGAATAGCAAATGTTCATTAAATCAGTGGCAAACTATTGTAAAAGATTTTTATTTTAGCTGCAGCATCATTGACATTATTATTTTGTACAGATAATATTAAGCTGTAAGCAGCTATAGATAGATGTTTGGTACAATGTATTTTGTAGAAAGAGAGATTTACTTGAAGACATTAAATTCATTGGAAAGAGTAAGAATAAGTTGAGGAAGAAAGAGATAATTCGGAGTTATATTGGATTGTAGTAAGTAGTTGTACGAGTTAGTTTGAGATGTAAAATGTGATTGTGGAGAATCTCTACGACAATGTAATAGAAATAATAAGAAGTAGTTGTGTAGTAATAATAGCAATAGTACATATACTATTATAAGTGAAAGTGGAGAGTTGTTTAGAATCGAATACTTATTCATTCATTTGGTTTTTTGGTAATAAATTTTGTTTTGTGTAGTAGAAAAGGAATGGAACGAAGGCTGAACATAGATAATGGCTGATGAGGATAAGTCAATTGGCTGGAAGAGCTTTTGTTCGTTGTTGATCGTCTCCGTTCTCCTTTTACTTCTTATTATGTTTCTACTACTACAACTACTAGTTTTATTCAGTACTTGATATAAAATTCTCCTGGATGGATGGATTCTTGAATTGAGATGGCTGTAAGAAGTTTTTATTTTATAGAAAACCCTTTTTGCATTGATATTCAGTCTAGAAGATACTTTCTGTTGTTGGTAGTCATTTCACTGAAGTTGAGTCTGGTCTATCCAAGGATGGAGATTTGAGTATCAACAGAATGGGATAATCGTAGATGCAAGAGAGTGTCTCTTTCTGGTTTGGTAGTGGTGGTGAATCGAGAGAAAGGGAGAGACGATAAAAATGCAAAAGAGAGAAGAAAGGACAAATGTTTGAAAGATATAGATAGGATAAGAGTCGTAAAAATCAAAAAGGAAATTTTTTAGCATTCTTTAAGAGTTGAAATAAATAGAAGGAAATTTTATCTGCATCTTATTATCCTCTTCACAAGTTATATATTATGAAACGGATCTATATAATGGAGATGGAATGAAAGCGAATAGGAAAATGTATTGTGTAAGTAGAAATAAGATCTTTTAGTCACAGATAGTGTGTCTGTATATTATTATATTTGTAGGGAAAACATTGTGGGAGGTAGTGATGACACATGGACGCTTGCAATAGCTGAAAATATGCACGATTTAAAAGAAAAATGAAATGAAGAAAAAGAAATACCAAAAAATAGGAATGTTAACTTACTTTGTCGCTAAAATCTAAACCGGATCTGAAATTGGAGAGTATTAAGGTGTGAAAAACAAAGCACACAGAAAAATGTACAAAAATTGAACGAATTGTAGCCCGTACCCTATATCTGTAATGGGTACCACTTTGCAGAACATATAACTTTCTCACAAAGAAAGTCCGAGGTCTGCTCTCGTGTAAGGTTGATGAACCTGAATACCCTCTGTTGGGCGAGTGTCTTACCTAAATTGCTTTCACAAGGCTTCAAGCGGTTAAGTTTTCATATCTCTGCAGTTATTTCAATAATTATTTAACGATTGAAACTCTACTTGACATATATGCACGAGACAATCATCTTTAAAGTCTTTAAAGTTTAAAAGTTTGTAGAAGCTTAATGGTTGTATAAAATCTTGCCAGTAAATCTCTTAAGTCAGCTTGACATACATTATCCATAGAGAAATGTCAGCCCAATCTAAGCCTTAAATTCAGAGAAAATTAAAAAATCTACAAGATTTGACATACATTTCCAATTTTAATTTTGGATTTTTCATACTGCTACTATGCAAACCCCTTTTTTTACTAGTCTAAAAATACCTATCTACTAAAGACGAAAGTTGAGCGTGAAAGGCAAGCATGCTTAAAAAAATACCATGTATAAAAAAGACAAAAGTGAAATCTATAGAAAGGATCAGGAAAGATATGAATGAAAGATAAATATCAGAAAAATGAGTCATTTGGAAATTAATAATTTCAAAAGAATAAAATTGCAAGAGAAAAACCCATCAAACTTTTCCACTACCACTTCCATTAACTAGTATGGTATCATATCCCCCTTTCAAAAGCCCATACTCTTTTATTTTAGCTTAAATGCCTGTCTAGTCTTTACGAGTTCCACTTAAATCCGTATTTCTTTTCGTCTTAAATAATGAGATCCGCTTCTAATAACACTTTTTTGGATCTATTCCTTTGGACCGTATCTCTATGGATGACGTGACATTATCACTCTCACTAATTGATTTCCGTTTTTAGCAATTGCCCTTTACACCTAGGCTAAATAATAATATACTCAATGTTAATTTAAGTACACTCGTTATTTTGACATTCTTTCTCCTTCATATCATAAAAGCTGGTTAGGCTTTCTTACAGACCGAATAAAAATGCGTTCATTATATTTTATAATATCATAGCTAAAATTGGAGATAAAGTGGTGACTTAAACTAATGGGATGCCTATGAAAACTAACTTATGAAAGAAAGTTGTTGGGCCGAATAGAATAGGATGTAAAAAGCTGCGAAAGATGCTTAAAGGAAATGGCAGCGTATATCCGGTTGTTTTCTTAAATATTTGTATAGGTACTTTCTCCATAGCTCTTGGGTGTTTTATTTGCATCAGGCCGAACAAGTTTGCTTACATTAAGCCCGTTGGTCTCTTCCTGGTCATAATATGCGTATGTAGTAATATTGGGCGAGAATAAAGAAAAAGTGGGAAACAGGTTGGTCGTTTGTGGTTAGGGATGGAAGTGAAAGCACGGTAAAAGTAAACTATTTTTATTGTTTAGGTTTATGGGATTTTTCTATTTGTGAAGGGGTTGTAGTAGTTTCCCATGCAGTTTTAGGGATTTTGAGGCGGACAGAGGTTAGATAGCCATAACAAATATGGGATTGGTATAGACTTAGAAGTAATTTGCAGGCCAGGCCAGTGGATACTTCTATTTTTTATTGTGTTCTATTCTATAGTCACAGTCTGTGAAGATCACACAGTGATAAGACATGAAATCAGTTGAGAAGGTTGGATAGATTTTCCCATTTCTAAAAGTAAGGTATTGCACATTCCATAGATCTGTAAGCGAAAATGTGCTTTCTTAGTGGTATTGCATTGCTCATTCTTGTTGTTTGCTGTTTGTAAAGTCAAAGAGGACGGTTGACTGGCCACAGAAGTAAAGGAAAGTCTGAATGAAGACGATTTTGTTTTTTGGATGAGACTTTCTATTGATACAATGAATATTTAGATGTGAAAGTGAGGGGCTGGTTTGATGGCACCCTAGGGACACTGAAGTCGACTCTTTCTCTCTCTTAGTGGATCCGATCCGAACCGACCGATTTGATCCCGCTCTACCCCCTGATGAGCTCTGAATGTATATCTGCCAAAGTTCTTAATTAAAGCTTTTCCAATTTCAACTTGTATCATCATGTGGAAGAATCTAGACTCATCTCATTCTTCAGTCACATGCATATTATGTGCTCCTTTGGTTGTTGGAGTGCAAGATAGATAGACAGAAAATGATAGGCCAGAATTGCATCTCTTATTCCTCTTATAAAATAAAAGTAGGAGAGAAAGTATTAGTTGTTGTAAGTAAGGGCCGACAAAGAGATCCTTTCAACTAATATCGAACTATCACCACTACCACTACTTATAGTATGTACTGCCACCACTACGTCTCCTCCTTCCTGCTGTTTAGCTAAAACTTTTTGAATGTCTCGTGGTGGTGGCAGAAATGTACCCTCATAATATTTGATATTTTCACACCCTGACTGACTGACTGCTTCTCACATATCATCCCTATTGATTCTTTCACTTACCTTTCCTTGTGCTTAGACTAGTGAAATCATGTACGTTGATCAAGTTTCTCTCATTCCGTAGCTCCTTAGGGGATTCTCCGATCCATCTATCCCTGTACTCTTCTAAACTATACGCATAAGTTACATTACACTTTGAACAGATAAGTACTTACCCTTTGCTGCTTTTTGCCTTGATGATGCATGCACAGAGCTCTGTTCTTCTACTACTTCCTTGTTTTAATTTTAATGTACCTCATACATACCAAACATCCATTTCTTTTTATCCTTCCCGGCCCTATTTCACCATTCACTCATTTCCTTCCTGCATCCAACATCACTAGTCAAGTTGCTACTACTAGTAAAAGAGATCACTAATACCTAGCGTTTTACTTGTCTCCTCTTTTATCAAACTCACTGCTACTGATAATACTATGTATCAACCCTTTCTTGATAATATATAATGTTTAATTCTTTGGTTAGTACTAGAAGTAGTAGTGAGTGCTTTCCGCATACAAACTTCCTTCTCATCTCTTCATCTCACAAGGGACTTGGTTTTTACATCCTCGTAGTATTATACATTAGAATAGTATCAAGTAGTACAAGTCGCTATACTTCCACTTTGTAATATCCGCAGATGTACGTGGAAAAAATTTCTTTGCACGAAATCATGTAAATTAGTTTTATCCTGCTGCATCAGATTTAATTGTATCGATGGATGATGATAGTATATCAAAAGGAATGAATGATCGTGTATAAAGAGGAGCTAGTTTTTTTTAATCAATTATGAAGAAAATAAATATAATCTGTAAGTTATAATCATGAAATGCCTTGCGGTTGGTTGGTCTTCCAAGAAGAGTAAAAGTTACAGTTTTTGCTTTACTTTGAGACAAAAGTGAAAGTTTCAGGGAATCAGGCTTGGTCTCAAGTAACCCCATGCTTGTATATTGCTTTCTCCATCCATATATGCCTAGTTTGTATGAAAATGATGCTGTTTGAGTTAACAAGAATAATCCTGTGTCTGAAACAAGAAGTGATTACAAGTGTGATTGATTTTCTATCAATAAGATGAGGTGTTTGCATTAAAAGGAAAGGAAATGAGATGCTGTTTACAAAGAAAGTTGGTAGTGAGTTTGATATTGTTGCCACTCACGCGATTTTCCTATCTCATTGTAATCGTGGTTTATTACCACAGAACACAGCAATCTGTGTAGATAGCAGCGTAGATCGGCAGACCCCTTGTGGTGAGGCAACAAAGCCCTGTTGATTGAAACGGTGAGAACCCATTGGAGGTGCTCTCATTGTTGGTGACATTTGATTACGTTGATTGAGCTGCATCACGAACCCGAACTGTATTGTGAACCCTGTGTCTTATCCAAAGAGAATTTGTTGACAAAAATGATGAGCTCATGCAACCTGAATTACTATCACCAACGCTTCAATGGAAACTTAGTATGAAAGGATAAAAAGGGGAGTTTTGTATTTAGTTCAGGAATCGGTGACAGCTTTCTTGATAGATAACAACGATATCTTGTATGTAATAACGCTCCTTGTCCTCATTGTAAATAAACGTGCTCATTTGATCACATTCTACAGTTCTGCCTGCCTATGCATTACTGTAGAAGCGTGCTTTAGCTCGGAAGGAAGAGTGTCGCTGATGACAATTCCAAAAAAGTTAATACTTTTACATTAAATAGATACACGTTGTAATTTACCCTTTCACTTTGTCGAGATGACATTCCAAGTATTTTTTGATATCCTTTCTTTGTACGTTTAATGGCCAGAATATTCTTCTCAAAATTATTATCTAATGCATGCAAAGGGTCAGGACAAGACTCGTACATTTTATAGCTTGAAACCGTACCGAGGAATTAAGTTTAGAATTGTTGATTAAGGATAAATAAATACTCGAGTGAGAGAAAGGGTGTAGACAGGCATGTTATTGAGAAGCTGGGATATTGTAGTAAGAAGAAGGGAAAGTACTACATCTGTAAGTAAGGAGGAAGGAATGAATGTGTGAACAATAATAATGTGAAATGTGAGATTCAAAATTTGTCCATATATCTCGACACAAATTAACTCCTTGAGTACAAAGTCGTTGTGGCCATTGAATAATGTTCATTTATGCCCACATAAATTTCCTCTTATTAGCAAATTGCAAATGCCTTTTCCTTTTATATTATTTTGTATGGTGTTTAGTTGCCCTGCTACGTAGGAATCTTTAAACCTTAGCTCATGTTATTTTATTATGTATAGCAGTTTCCTTGTTGGTGTTTGGTGAAAATTCTATGCATATTGTTGTGTTTATTATTACTATAAGAGATGATAGAACATAAGGCGACGTAAGAGGGAGAACTTTCATCCGCTGAGAGAAAGAGGAACTTAGTTCATGGTGGAAGTTAGTTGGTCTTTCCAAGAGTTCCTTATTCTTCCATAAATATCTTCCTTCACCAATACTAGTAGGTAGTAGTAGACCAAGTCCCAAACTACCCTTGCCTTCTCTCACCATGTTTCAGTGCATAAATATGTCCCAACTTTACCAATAAGTCCCATTACACCCGTTCTCAAACACCGACATCCGACAACAGAATGCATGATTTACATCACTCCCTATAAGTATTATATAAGCCAAAGAGCTTCATTTTCGGTTGTTCCTTAGACGGCCCCATTCTACCGGTTCATTGGAATACACTCCTTCCTCTCCATTTTGCATTATAAATTTCAATTCTTGATACCTCTATAAATTTTCTGTTCAGTCTCCCTACGCGTTTCCATTCACCGCAACAACCTTCCACCTATAAAGTCTCTTCCTACAAAATGGGAAAGGTATTCTCAAGATTGCTTATTGCTTCCATGTTTTGCTGTTTAGATTCTGTAATCCTTGTGACTTAATGATTGCTAGATGACTTTAAGAAACCTTTAAAAGGAAACACCACGTGCGCTGTTCTCTTTCGAGACAAGGTGTCGAACATCACTCTTAAGAAAATATAAGTAACAGCACCCACCAGCTTGATTCTTATTGCTTCCGAAAGTGTTGTAACAAACCCTTTAAGCCAAGTGCAAATTACGACCGAATTTTACACCTTTACGAAATGACTGGTTTTCTAGTAATTTTCGAAGTAAGTTCATTGTTCAGTCAGGTGTCAGGTGTACACTAGTAATGTTATAAAATATGAAAGTGTAGTTTTACTAATAAATTCTAGCTCGTTACAAATTTTGTTTGCGTTGACATACTGACCACGGAATGTAAATGTTTTAAAGAGGCATTTTATTGCATAAGGGTTAGATGTGCTTTTATATGCCTTGCAAATCTATGTGAACTTATAAAAATACTTCATATATGCATAATAATGGTGAAAGCAGCAATAGAAGTTGGAAGATAAATGAATAAGATTTGAACACTTGTCACATACAGTCTTCATTTCTTTGTTGATTTTGTAAGAAAATTACGAAAGGGTGGATATGGGATAAAGTGATAATAATTGTAAAAAATTTATTTTGTAGAGAAAGTAAGATTAGTTGTGTTGTTAGCAAGAAGCATGATTATTGTGTGTAATGTGGAGGATTCATTGGATAATGGGTTGTGCATTGAGCCTAGTTGATGTTGAAAAATGCGTGAGACACTCAACTACGTGTGTTGCACATGATGGCAACAATATTATTAGAAAAAAAGGAAAACCCATGCAATTTTTTACACTTAATGAAAAGCTATTAGATCGACTGCAACTATTGTACTTGTTTCCACTGTTTCTACTCTCCTATTATCCAACTGAACTGAAGGAATGAGTATACGATAGAAAAGAGCCAAGTCAATGTAACAAAACACAGCCCTCTCTACCATCATCACGTTCTTTTTCTCTTTTTCATGCTTTCTCTTCATATTACTATTCTATGTTCCTTTTCGGTAATAAATACATTTCTCTATTTTTTCATTCCCCTTTTTATTTGAGAGAGAATATCCATCCAGCATACCGCAGGATTATGTAATCATATGCGAAATGAAAAATAATCATAAATCGACTCTCTGTTATTCTTCTAAGCATCCAGATCCAAGACCCTCTCGTTTCCCATTTTCTTAACAATGTTTTTATCGATTAAGTGATATTTTCTCCGTTCATTTATCCATTTTAAGCAGGCAGTTAGGAACGAGAAGAACGCAACTGTTTCCTTTCGTTTGTGTATATTTTTTTATATTTATAAATTAGATGTATCCTTGAGATCTGGAGCCTTTCCTAAAACCCGAAGCTTCTACAATAGGAAAAATACAACATAGACCCATTAACTATCTTTTCTTTCCTGTCGTCCAATATGCTAATTATCCAATATCTTCCTCTCTTTCATCGCTCTAAGCATTACCTCATATCCAGTTTCACTTCTTTTAACAACCACCATTGCCATTAAGTCAGTCAGCTTTCTCGCAATCACCGAAGATGTTTCTTCTATCATTTTTATTTCTCAACGAGAAATTTACCACTTTCATCCCCTTTGTTCCCAAATGAATTAAAATGGAAAATGCAATCTTCTTGCTCGTTAAAAAGCTCTTGGAATGAATTAAGAAATTTTTCGTATTTATTTTTTCTTGGATTCCATAACCAAGCAGCCACTTGAAACTCTTTCTTTCAACGATAATTATGTTATTTGAGCTCATTTGCGTACTTTTTTAAAGTTTCAAAATGTTTTATAAAAGTTTTGCGTAAAATTTAAATT
>JAQFYJ010000312.1:0-14774 GCA_034694685.1 Isotoma anglicana | reverse complement strand
ATAAAAATAAAAAGTTACATTTTCATCATTTTAACCTATTTAAATTTTCACAAAACATCAGAGCAAAAACACTAACATGGGAGATGGTCAAAAACGAACTACCGTAAAAAGCGGTATAGAACCCCATGGGGAGTTAATTTTTCAACCTCCTCAAAAGGGTGGGGCAATATTCCGGGGTGGGGAGTTATTCAGGGGGATTTATTTCAGCTTTTCACTGAGATATTGAAAAAATCATAATTATGTTCAGAAAATTGTACAATTACTATACATTTTTGCATTTATAATATACAAAAACTTTAAAATTGTTTAAATTGATAAAAATGTGTTTAAATGGACAAATTTTATCATTTAAATACCCTTTTATGCCATGTTTATCCATTTATATAGCTGTATGCAAAACTTCTTCACTTCATTTGTCGATATATTTTTAATAAAAAATTCCCCCATGGGGTTCTATTCCGGGGGGACTTAATTAAAAATACAGTGGCCAAAGGGTGGGGCTGTATTTAGGGGGGGGTTCTTATTCGGGGGGGGTTCTATACCGGGTTTTACGGTAGTAATTTTATAATTTTATTAAAAGTTGCTCCACATTTTATACTTGTGCTAAATAGAGTATAATTTCTTAGACAAATGCTGAATCTTACTAAAGGTAATTTATGACACTTAAACTGAATACATGCTTAGAAACTAGCCCAAACAATTCCATATACTCGTACAGTGCTAATAGTTAATCATTGTTTTGCTATTATACGTTCAGCTGACATAAGGATAAAATCAATTGAATTCTCTCGTTCAACGGTATGAACGATTTATTTAACCTTCAACTTTTAGAAACAATAACAGTGTAATTGAAATACTTAAAATTACCTGCGGTTGAATTTTTCAGGGTGGTCAATCTTGAGCTTAGAAGTTGTTACTTCAACTTTGTATGTGACATCAGTACACGAATCGTAACACACGGGCGAATCACAAACTTTTTGATATCCCAGGGTATGTAAACTATCTAAAAAAGTTAATAGAACTCAATTTTAATTTCAAATACAACATGAAGTCAAAAGACAAAAAACGTATAAATTTGTTTCATTCAGGAAAGTATTTGCCTTCCATTATCACTCAAAATTCATTGAATAAGTTGTACACATGTTTTTGAATACTTGTGAGATGAAATATTTGACCTTTTAGCAATTTTTACCTTTTTTCGTTTCCACACAAACAGAGTCTTTAGGTCCACAAATCTTCTCTCCTTTCCCAGCTACAAAAAGAGTTCACAATTTTAAAGGCAACATAACTTGCTGTATTTTAATCTAGTATTCAAATGTATGAATTTCTAAATATAACAGCAAGCATTCAAAACATATTTGCATTTTTGATTATATTATAGTGTGTATACTAAAGAAAAGAGGGTAACCAAAAATAGCTTTCTTTTCGTGTTATTTTATTATGCATGAATTAATCAATTCAGGTTTGACCAACAGAAATCCAATATACTCACCTGTCTTTGACAATGGCAAACAACCACACTTCTGTTGTATTTTCTTTGCTATGCACTCTTGAAGACAGTTCCTCATCGTGTACTTTTTGTACAGAGTCAAAATTTTTTCATCTTGGAAATAACATTTTCGTTCACTCTACAATACCAAATGAAGAAGATAAAATAAAAATCTAGATAAAGCTGCATTTTATTAGCATAGTTCAATTACATAAGTTAGGAAATATATATTTTTAATAGACTCACGGCCTGCAATTTTCGTATTTCTTCGTTAGAAATTATTACGTTGCTGCGAATTCTTACGAAGACTTCTTCTCCAGGTCGGATTACTATCCCTTTGATTGCCACTTGAGGTTCTTCGATCGGTGATTGCACGGTTAACTGTTTAAAAAAATATAACGTTGACTTAATTAGATCTTGAGCAGAGAATAAGTAATATATAGTATCTAGAAGAGACAAGCCCCCAGAAAAGTCTCAATCTTGTGGTTCCAAGGGACTTTGTTTGTAAGGGTGCAGATTTTTTAAAAATTCGACTATGGCAACTTATCTACTAAGTTTTGAGTAAATTTTCTGAATTGAAGTGAGAATTTTCTGTAAATTCTTTTTTTTTCTTCAAAAAATTTAAAAGTTTGAATTTTTGAATTATTAAAATGAAAAAGCTGCTGAAATTTTCACTCAAAAATTAGTAGATAAGTTGCCATAGTCGAATTTTTAAAAAATCTGCACCCTTACAAACAAAGTCCCTTTGAACCACAAGATTGAGACTTTTCTGGGGGCTTGTCTCTTCTAGATACTATATATATTACTTTTCTCTGATCTTGAGCATGATTACTCGCTGAATATTTTTATTAACTAATTTCATTTCGTGTAAAAATTACGTATTGCTAAATGTGCTTATTTTACCGGTTAAGTGATTTGTGCATTTCTTTTTTGTGAGTTAGAAACAGAGCTATTTACCAAATACCCCTCACTGTCCAACAACGGACATGCATAATCATCACCAACGTTTCCTAAATCCAGCAAAACTGAAAATCCTCTTCCAAATCCTGCAACCGGTTGCTGCCAAACTGGTGTGTTGTTATTATCTTCAACTCCGACTTCTCCTAGAAATGGATGCTTGTCAATGTTATAATTCTTCCAACGTTTCTTAGTACTCTTTGAAATGTTTTTGTAGTCGTGTAAAATTGATTTGATTCCATTGTCGCTTAAAATTATAAAAACAATTAATTTTGACTTTACATTAAAGTTAAAGTTAAAACCATGTACTAGCAAAAATAGAAAATCATCAAATGTCCTATAGTAATTTTATTAAGTTCTTAATGAAATATTCGTGCATTATTTAAAGTTCATAATTTTGGAGCAAGTTAAAATTTTTTTAAAATTCGGTTTGTCAATTTTGTTTTTAATGCTCACTCGGTTTTAATTTTAAAGTGTTATCCTTCCATATATTATATTATATTATGTTGCTCTATTTTTATTATTTAATTTACAACTTACGATCGTAATTCCTCATCAGGAATTTTATTGAAGGCACACCCTGTGCCGAGATCTGTTTGAACAGCATGAAACAGTTCATGACAATTGGATTGCAGAGTACCTCCTAATCGGCAGGCCGCGATCAAGTCTGAGCAATTAATCATACCCTGTACGTTTAGCACAAAAAATTACATTAGATTTTGCTGTTTCCGAGAGTGCCCAATGGACTATAAATTGCTACTTGTTTTATAATGGGGAGAATTTTTTGCGTGTAGGTAGGGTCTTTCGTATCGTATAATAGCATTTCTTCCGATATCTGCTCGTCAAAAATATTGTCGAATTGCATAGACCTTTCCCAACGGGTTGCGCCAAACTGTTTTCCGAAACTCTCTCCAGATTCACAGATATGATCTATTAGAGAAATAAGCTTGACGACTTCGATTTTATTCCACGTCTTATTATCATCAGATTGAATGGTTTCGTCAACTGATGTGCCAATTTTTCTGTATAATCTGAAATATTATAAAAAGTTATAAAATTTTTAAAAAAATTTTTAAAAACAGAACAAAAAACAAGTAATTTTGACAAAACACAATTGGATTGGATTTCATTAATAAAAGATAAAAATAATTCCGGTACAAGAATTGAAGATGTAACTGGACAAATGAAACGAAAGCTTTATTGCAAAAAAATTAATGTTACGATATACTGACAGATGCGCTTTGTCGATGGAAGATTTCTGGAGTAGATAAGACCTCGAAAATGTTACCGCTGGGAATGGGACTTTACTAACAGGTATGCCTCCATCATGAAATGTGTACAAAATGGGATGCTTTGTAAATTGCACAAAGGCTGCCATGCATAGTGTATAGGCGTAAATCAAAAAGATGATAAACCCCAATAGATGTAATAATCTGAAAAGTTAAGTAAAAAAAGTTTTGCTTTATTTATAAGCTATCGTATGTATAATTGATGCTACAGTTAAGCAGTCTAAAAAACTCACGTAGACGTCGGTTCAGTAATTTTATTATGCAATTGTTAACCATTGGAAACATTTCAAGAGTGTATTGCATTGTTCAAATTTACTACCTGCACTAAAATCGTTTTCGCACAAAGTTTTTTTTTAAACAATGACGTTTTGCTACTCTATTGGTCCTCATAAAAATTTTCATTGATAATTGTTTAATTATGCCTTGTTTTAAATTTTAGCTATAAAGCAGTTTGCATTACCCTGTGCAGAACGGATCGCACGTCAATGAAATAAAGCAACTGGGTTATAAAGCAGTAAGGATAAAATATTTAGGAAAACCCACTCTTTAGGAATTACCGATGACGATAACCAGATTTTGATCGGTTTGAGTCCAATTTGTCTCAAAAGATACTTTTTAGAACTTAAACTGATCACTAAAAAGGTAATTCAATAGTTTTTTCCAACGTTTTGGATGTCATTTCATTCCTATTCTATCCAAAACCCTCGCTCGCTTTTCCTAATGATTCCACTAAACTCAAAAGTATCCGTTAATACACGCCAGTGTTAACTCAAGTAGCCCTGAAGAAGGACAGAACTAGTCCGAAACGCTAGCAAAAACTAATTAACTACCTTTTCAGTGATCAGTTTAGGTGATAAAAAGTATTTCACGAGATAAATTTGACTCAAAGCTACCAAAATCTTGGCATCGCTATCAGAAATTCCTGAAGAGTGAGTTTTCCTAAATATTTTATCCTATTATATACCTCGCTCAAGCATTATTCTTACCTATTTATACAAAACAGTTAAGTGGGTACATTTAGAAAAATTCAGGATGGACAAATATCTTCCGTATACAACTGCAATTTTGTTGTGTGTTGTGTCGATTTTGTGTAAAGAACCCTCAAAGTGTTTATGCCCTGTACATCCAAAGCCGATTGTAAAAAGCTGGCCACAATATTGTGGGCATGAGTTAATGTTAATTAACTTACCCAACGTTTGCGAAACCAATTGGACATATACTTGTAAAGGAAAAGGAAAAGGTGTTTATGGGACAAGATTCAGGAGATGCCTTGATGATCAGTACTGTAATCGAACTATATCTTGTGTTACGAAAGACTGTGACGAGGATTACTATATGTACACTCGAGGATGCATCAGCATCTTTACTGGAAAAGGTAAGCAGATAACTAAATTTTATATGTCAACCTGCCAAATTTCAGAGTATGTGCTAAGATTCAACACACTAAATCTGTATATGTTTTCTGACTTGTTTAGAGACCTAGATATTACTTGATGTTTGGTAAAGTCATGGAAATGCGGCTGTTTTCGACTGATTGAGACTTATTGGTTACACTGTTTAACTATTTTAAAAAATAAACAGATTTTAGTAAAACATGGCGAAGTTATTTTCATTGCACTGTTTTAAGTAAAATCATCGACAATTTTTATTACCCTTGGCCCTTGGTAACTATCCTGTATCTTAAAAATGATTTCTGCAGTTCAATAAATATAGGAAAAAGCTAAAGCAATGAGAGCACAAGGAAGCTTCAATATACAAAGTTTTAGAACTCCACATTCATTTCATTCACTCAATTTTGGTATTTCAGGTTTGTCTACATTCATAAAAATACCCAGATGTTTTAGTTTATGAATGGTTCAAGTAAAAGAAAATCAAAAACGTGGTACCTTTATCTAGAGATTAATTATTAAATGTATAGGTTAAACAATAAAATTGGGTAAGCCAGAGCTATAAAAGGTACAAAATCTACAAATTTGAATTCTGAACTAGGAGTAAAATGACAAGGTAATTGTTGAAAACTCTAAAATAAAATCCAATCCTAAAGTTTTCAATTTGCTTTATATCAATGACATTTGAACTAAAAGACATTTTTCAACCCTATTTATATATTTTCAAAGTCCTATTTTTGTTACAAATTGTTTCACTCAGCATTATTTTAAACTAGACTGTAGCCCGGTGAGTAAAACTCACCGATTCTAGGTGTCAGCACCGGTTACAGAGATCACGGCGATAATACGACCTTGCTGACCCCTAGAATCTTTGAGTTGTACTCACCGGGTTATAGTCTAGTCTTTCTTGGGTGTTATAATGTTGAAAGGCGTTAGCTAAGTCTATACGGGATGCATTTAACCACCACGAGAAACAATTAAAAACTTGAGAAAATAATATATAAACACATCGAGAGTGAAAACTATAAAATCCGGAGTAATCGCCCCGGGTTCAAAAAAGTCACTCCTAGATTTTTATAAATTCACCACGAAAATACAGACGTTCTCCTAAAAATTAATTTTTTATAAAAAAACATTTATTAATCAAAAATGTAAAAACATTTATCACAAATTAACATTTAGTCATTTCAATCTACAGTCAGAGATATTACTATATTTAGATTTACCCAGGGCAAAGGGCGTGGACCTACTTCCTATGTTGAAACCTGTCCTTTTCTCTTACTTAATTCCTATGCTTAAACCTTCTCTTTTTCCTACCATCCTACAACTTCAATCGTCTAAATTCTATGTCCTACCTCCAATATCCCATTTTCCCCTTGCTTCGTTCCTTTCTTTATATATTAAAACCTCTTTTAATTTTCTTTCTCCAACATCCTAATTCCTATTTCCCTTTGCTTCCTATACTAAAATCTTCTCTTTTAATCTCCTTCCTCAAACCTTCTATTTTCATCTTCTTCCTTCAACCTTTTCGTTAACCTTCTTATGTCTTCTTCTTTTTACAACCTTCTCCTCTCATCTTTTTACAACCTTCCCGTCTCATCTTCCTTTTCACTCTGTTCGTAACACTTCCTCTTCTTTACTTCAGATCCACCCATTTTTTGCCAACCAACCTCCTCGGGCTTTAATTTGCTACTTCGGGCTTCAAATAAAAAAATATTTTATAAAGACCGCGAGCTGGACAACTGAAAGAAACAGGGTAACACAGAGAAGATTATATAGTGGAGTGGGTTTGGGGTTTTACTCTTGTTGGTTCTCTCGCTTCTTGCAGTGGTGTAATGGTATATGGTATTAGGGAAAAAGAAAAGTCGAAGTGATTAAATAAGAAAAAGTGTTACGAACACAGTCACCATTAACTTTTATCTAAGTGTAAGATAAGATATATGCTATACATAAAATGTTGCATTTGCAATATAATGAATAAATGAAGCCTGCAAGGTTAAACCATTTGGGTTACAATTGAGAAGTATTCACATTTATGATGGTTCATCTTAATCATGCATTGTATTAAGAACCTTCAAATTATTTATGCCCTTCACTTCCAAAACCTAATTTGAAAAGTTATCCTGCAGATTTTTTGAAGAGCTTGTACCAATACAATTACATCGATTCTTGCGAAACTATATATTTTTGTAAATACCCCTCAGCCTTATGGTCAGTACTGCAATCAGACCACAACTCGTTGCATGAATAATTGAGATGAGGATTATTATCCGTACTGGCGATTCTGCCCACTTACCAAAACAGGAAAAGGTACTTTGATTGAAAAAATTCTACTGATGCTCATAAGATTTAAATGTCATTCATATTCATTCGGATTAAAGAACTGTATACTGCATTTAAATACAAAATGTACATGTTTTTTGAGTTTTTTAGATACCTAATTATTACTTGAGTATTCGAGAATTCTTGTATTCATGTTTCAAATTTGCTGCCTTTTAATTGAGTCTTATATGCAACTGCTAATTGTCAAAGCAATAAGTTAAATGTTATATTAGCACCGTTTTTCCGGGTTTACCTTTTAATCTCATCAATTTTTCTACCCTCTGTAGCAAACAGTATGTAAAAAACAAATAAAGAAGCATGATTATTGCAGTTTATAAAAGAAAAGCGTCGAACATTTCAGGTTTAAATCTATGAAGTACAAAGATGCTTCATTATAAACAAAACTCATAAGTCATTTTATTTATTTGGTCAGCTCGGCTTTCTTGATTGACGTATATCGACCATTGTAACAATACACCACTATTTTAGTTCAGTATTACAACGGTATCGCTATTGGTTATTTAATAATATTGGTTCAAGTTTAATTAATTACGGCATATTTGTTCAAGCCTATTAGTTCAAAAAACAAAATCTATAAATTAATCCTATAAATTTCTGACAGTCTCAAAATTTAGTTTGTGTTATCTGAAAGTATCTCAAGCCAGCTAAAAGCTAAAAAATACTACCTGACATGATAATACGGTTTTATTTTGACAAATTTTCTACTAATTTCATCTACATTTATGAAACCACGATCACATTTATAATGTTTGTAAAAATTTGGCTGCTGTGAGTGTACCTGCTTTAAGTGCACCCTCCTGTTAATTTTAAATTAACTCATAAGCTGCACTGATGAAAATAACGTATGTTGCAGTTGCAGGGTATTTTCCAAGGAAGAAGTATGATTATTTGTTTTGCATGTTGTCAATTTCAATGGCATTAGGTAGGATACAGCCAATATTGCAATTGCGAACTTAATTAAAAATTCATAAGATATTATCATGGTATACTGATTTGCTAGTCTTGCACCTTTACCGGAGTAATACTTACCACCTTACTACATTTGGATCCAATAGAGTAAGAATTACCTAAATCATGATGCATGAGTAATGTCTTCTTTATTGCATGGATGTCATGCAAATATTTTCTTCACTTTAATAATTAAGATTCAAATTCACAATACAATACAATACTATTATTTCTAGCAAATATTTTCAGTTCACGAGCAAAACAAATGGAATGGCTATACTTAAATTCCACGATAATAAGGTACAATATAAAAATATCGCATTGCGTATCTTCATCTTAAAAAAAATTCAATAATTTTGAAGAAACTATTTTTTGTCTGTTTCATTTTTGCCTTTTCTGATTCCATTTGTCATGCTTTTTTGTGCTAAGATTTTTTTTCCTTGTTGTACGTATTTTAAATTTTTCTTTCAATATCTACCATTTATCTTTCAATATTCAAAAATGTGAAAATTGTAAACACTTGATTCTATTAAAACGCCAACACCATAGCTTTAAAGAAATTCTCATTGAGTCTAACGGTTTTACCTTTTTTGTTGCGGTTTTAAACGTCAACATAAGTTTTTGATATCGGTCGCTCAATTGACAATTTGTAAAGACTGATTGAGAGCTAGGCATTTTCTGCACATTTTTATTAAAATGACGAGATATTCAATTCGCTTATTTACAGAAAAAGTAGAGAAACTGATTTGATTTCACATCAAATATCATTGTACAATGAGATAGAAAACTGGGATAATTCTTGCTCCCGTGATCCACATATTTTTATTGCTTTCTTACTCTAATTACTAAACGATAACTTACATAAGTAGTGAGCATACAAATTATTTTGCATATTGGTTTGGATAACTCATCTTGATAAGATTGCTAAAAGATTCTAAAAATGTTTTGAATAACATGCATCATTCACAAATCGCCATAAAAATTCAAGCCGAATTAATGTAGCAGAAAACACATTTTTACTGCATAGTAACTACTTATAACCCAACCACCAAATACGCAAACTTTTTCTTAATAAGTGAATCATTGAATAGCTTTCTTTACCTCGGTTATTTATTGTCAGTTGTCACCAATTACTAAATTAAGAATGTCGCATTTTATTACTTATTTGTATAAAAAATAAGTTTTGTTTGTGTTGATTTTTTTTGCAATGAATGATAAAGTAAAGAAGAAAAACTTGCTTTACCTTTCGACATAGTGAATGTCGAAATTTTATGTTTTCTGACTTTTTAGAGGCCTAGTTATTACTTGAAGTTTGGAGAAGTTATGAAATCATGATGCTGCTAATTTCCGCTTAAGGTTTATTTGTTACTCTTGAACCATATTTAAAAAATAAATACATTTTAATAAAAATAAGGCTTGGATATTTCGTTTGCAACGTTTCAATTAAAAACATTGATGGTATTACCTTTAGTGGCATACTTGTATCTTTAAAAACTTTTCTGTAGTTAAACAATGTAGGAAAATCGTTGAACAATACAGCTGTAGCGCAAAAAAGCTTCAATATAGTTTTAGAACCCCATATTCATTTGACTGTTTATTAAGATTAACCAAATTAAGAGGAAAACCGATGTTTTAGTGTATTATTTAGTAAACGAAAATCGCAAACACTGTACCGTTATCTATACTATAGGTTAATTATTAATTTAAGGGTTAAACAATAAAATTAGGTCAAACAGAGCTATGAAACAAAACAAAATTACAAGTTCGAATTTGGATTTACATTTAGTGAGTTAAATTGCAAAGTAATAGGTAAAAACGTACTTAAAAATAACATCTAAAGCTTAGGTTTGCATTTTGCGTCACAATTGTTTTTGTAAAGTTTCTGAATAAATATATTTTTTGAGTAATCTATATTTCATTATCAGCATTTTATAATTAACAATGCCATTTTTTCACCCTATTTGTATATGTTCAAGGTCCTATTTTTATTATTTAAATTGGTTCACTTGGCTTTGTTTCAAATTGAAGCTGCATATTTGAAAATATATAAAATGTTAGAAGTACAGAATGAACCGTTTGTAACATGTGGAGTACAATCGAGAAGTGTAATAATTTGTGAAGGTTCATTAATGATCAACCTTCATCCCTCTTCATCATGCATTGTATCAAGAAACTTCAATTGTTTATATTCTTTACGTTTGCTTTATTATATCTAGATAACTTGAGAGTTGGATGAGTCCTGAATTCATATTTAAAATGTTACTTTTGTAATTACTGAGTGTTATATGTTACTGTTAATTTTTGAAAATAATAAATTGAATGTTATATTTGCACCATTTTACTATTGAATCTGAATGGTTTTTTAACCTTCTATAGTAAAAAGTATGAGAACTTAAAAAACCGTTTGAAGTTTACAAAAGAAAAAAAAAGCGTTGAACATTTCACTTTTTAAGTGATGAGAGTATGAAGAAACTTTCTTCTTTGATAAACTTCATAACAACATATCGCTCTTTTAGTTCAGTATTACATTTACTATTAGGGGAAGTTCCAAACACGGTATCGCTATTTATTAATTCTGGTTCCAGTTTAATTAATCACGGCATCCTTGTTCAAACCTACAACTTTACATTTATATCCATTACAGAAAATAGTATGATTCGCTTAAAAAACTAAATGTATTTTTGTCTATAAATTTATTTTGCGTTGTCAGAAAATATCTCAAGCCAACCGTAACATACTATTTAACATAATGTTACGGTTTTCATTTGATAAATTGTCAACTTATCTCAACGACATTTATGAAACCATGATAACATGTGTAATGGTCGTGTAAATGCAGCTTTTGTGAGTTGTACGTCTGTTAAGTTAAATAAAAATCTCACTTTTAAATAAAACCTATGGGCTCTACTGTTAAAAAAAATCACATATGTTACTGGGTATTTTCCAAATAAGAAGTATTGTTTGTGATGTTGTCAATGGCAGGATACAGCCAATATTGCAATTGCAAACTTAATTAAAAATTCATAAGATAATATCATGGTATAAAAATACGTAAGTATTTCTAGTCTTTCGCTTTTACCGGAGTACTACCTACAATCTATAGCTACATTTGGATCTAATAGGGTAAGAATTACCCAAATCATGATGCATTGCATGAGTAATGTCTTTATTGGTGTCATGCAAATATTTTCTTTACTTAAATAATTCTGATTCAAGTTCATAATACAATTCAATACAGTTATTTCGAGCAAACATTTTCAGTTCACGAGCAAAACAAATGGAATGGATGTACTTGGATGTACTTAACTTACACGATTATCAATAGGGTACAATGTAAAATATTCGAAGTGATTTTCTACAATATTTGAACATCGGTGATAAAAACAAGTTCATGTATTAACTACTACATAAAACCATGCAATGCAATGAAATAATGCCCTTTTGCATTGGTTAATTTTAATAAAATCTAGAAATTCAATGATGGCTACCTAAACTTAAATTCGAGGTTTATGAGGTAAAACGTAAACCCCTATAATTATACCTAAGAAAGCACCAAAATTTGAAATAAAGACTATTAGTATCATTTTTAAATCTGCCAATGTTTTACCTTGACTTTATAAATAACAATTGTAATTGTAAACCATTTATTCTATTAAAACGCCAAAGCATTGCTGTGAAATAATAAATGTGACTAAACTAACGCTTGTAGGTTTTTTGTTGTGGTTTTAAACGTCTACCTAATTCTTTTATCTCGATCGTTGAATTAACAATAATACCGATTCAGAGGCAGGTTACATTTTCTGCGTATTTTTTTCTAACATGACCAGATATTCAATTAGCTTATTTACAGAGATGATTTAATTTCACATCAAATATCATTATACACACTGAGAGAGAAAACTAGGATGTTTTCTTCCGCGATCCACAAATAAGTATTGCTTTTTTACTCTGTATACTAAACAATAACTTACATAAGTAGTGAGCCTATAGAATATTTTGCATATTGGTTTCAATAATTCTCTTTGTGATAGGATTGCTAAAACATTCTCGAAGTGTTCTAAATAATATGCCTCAATTACAAATCCTCATACAAGTTCAAGCCGAATCAGTGTAGAAAAAAACACTTTTTATTGCAGTTAGTGCTTACGACCACCGAATACGCAAAATTTTTCTTAATAAGTGGATCAATGAATTGCTTTCTTTACCTCGATTATTGTCACCAATTACTAAATTAAAAAGTTTACTTTTTTATTACTTATTGTATTGAAAAAACATGTTTTGTTTATGCTGATTTTTTTTGCAATGAATGATAAAGTAAAGAAGAAAAACTTGCTTTACCTTTCGACATAGTGAATGTCAGGTTTCAGGGCTTCTTTGATTCCTGATATTCTAGTCTTTTTTAACGCCTTGACCCATGGGCTATTTGGATCTGGATTCCAAGCAAGAAGCCTATAGTGGACGTCTAGAAGACAATCTTTTATACGAATTAACCACCGAAACATTTTGCGAAGTTTTTTAAGAAGCTTATTGTATATCTGAATCTTAAGCGTTACAGCAAAGATAAGATGTTTCTCATTTCTTAGTAAAACGTACAATGCTTGGACATTTAATGCAGTATTTCAGTTTTCTTAGCTTATTATGTGTTCAAAACCATCATATTTTTGCATACTGTACTGTAAGCAACAGGATATTATCGATATGATAATTGCAAATTCATTTTAAAAATTCATTATTTCAGCTGCCCTAGTAAAAATATTCTTACTTGCTAAACTGCTTGGCACCTTTAAAAAATAAAAGAGGAACATGTACGTCATTGCAGATAGTTAATATATCAATCAATTTGACAAATATTACCGTTTATTACTGGACACATTGCTGTAATATATACAGAATTTAATTAAGTTGTACCTTACTGTGTTTGTATAGATGTTTTAGTGGCATGCAACACAATATAAATTACGTTTACCACTGCTTCCGTGATAAAAATGCTTACCAACTCCCAAACAGCTTCATATGCAGTTCATATTTGTTTGCAACATTACGTTATTTAAGTATGCTGAATACCAATTTAATTGCCGCATTTAACCTGTGCAACTTGTGCAAGTATTTAGAAATGTCTTTAAAATAATTTCATTCAATAGTTTGGAATTTTATGCTTTCGGTATGACAAAATTTCTGGTATTCTATTTTGTGCATCATCAAACTTCCAAGTGAAATACATAAGACGAAATAAGCTGAAAAAAGGACAATTGTGAACAATAAGAAGGTTTTAATTGAATTAAGAGGAAGAAATTAGGGTAACATTTCTAAGAATTTCAAATTTTGGTTCCGTGTGACGTGAACATTTAGGTTTCAAGCTACTAGTCAAGTAGTCTGCAGAGTTTTTCTGGTCTAATCACCGAATCGGGTAAATGCAGGAGTACAACTTTTATAAACACTTCCTTTGTTCATAGCAAAGGGAGCTTGATATGCAAGTGATCCCTCTCACTTTCAAATTGTTTGATGATTTTTTGAATTTTTTCTCATTTATTCAAGGAGAGTTTTGGAAATTATTCCATTCGTTATGCGTGCTTTATTGCTTTAAAAACTAAACGATTTTTAAAGATTTGTAATGAATAGTCAGAGTCAGTTACGTTTTTTTGATAGGAAGTTTCCAGTAAAAAAAATCGGATGGAATGGATTAAAATAAAATTTAAATTTTTAGTTCAAGCAAGTAGCCAAGTAAAGTTAATAAAAATTTCAGTTTATTAAACATTCAAAGCATTAAAACTGTTCATAAAACATTCATTACAGTTATTAAAAAATATATTAAAAATAGTTTAATGTTTTCGCTTATAGATTGTGCAAAAATGTCAACTAATGGAATATAACTTATGACTCAAAACATGACTACCCATAGAAGAATGATAGGGCTAATTAAGTGACATTTCTCTGGAGTTTTTTTTTGAACATCCTACTGCATGCATTGTATTTTAATGAAATAAATACATTCAGATAAATACACTTTGACATAAACTTGCTATCTTCTACACCAATTGTTACTTCTAAGATTTCACACAAAGCAGGTATCTTTACGTTTTTCAAAGTGTACACTAGAAGTTCTATAGCATTAAATAAGTTTGAGTAGAGCCTAAAGCCTCTGTAGAATTCGCAGCTCCAACTTTCCATTTACCTGGATATTTCGACCATCGGCTGGAATATTTTCATCGCTTTACACCTCCTTAGCAGGCTTCCCGATTCCCGGAAGAAAAAGTACGGAAGAAAAAGTATCCGGAAAAAAAAGTATCCGGAAAAAAAGTAAGCGGAAAAAAAAGTATGCGGAAAAAAAAGTATCGGAAAAAAAAGTATGGAAAAATTAAT
>JAQFYJ010000311.1:0-14781 GCA_034694685.1 Isotoma anglicana | reverse complement strand
GCTGCTGGTGGTGGTGGAGGTCTTCTCGGCTCGGCCTCTGGGATGAATCTGATGTGTGGTGTTGGTCGGAGTGGACTTGCTTGCTCAATGTGAGCGTCGTCTGCTGTGTGTCATGTGAACATGGAGAGAGCGAAGTCTTACTTCGCCTCAATATTTAGATAGATTTTTAAGTTTAGATCAAAATGGGGTATGGCACTTTAATGTTTGGAAACCTCTAAGGTCAAAAGGTCACACTTTCAAATTTTTCATTGTATATCCTAAAATTTAGACATGTCTATTGGTTTCGCTACTTTTCTATATTCCGTTTGATGTGGTTTATTTGATTTTCAGATTTCATAAATATAAGGACATTGTAAGGTGATGATAACCCAGAAATGTTTTTCCAAATGTATTTGAAGATTTAATTTTAAATAAGATTAGAAGTTAATAGTTTTGACCGATTGGGGTAAAAAATTACCTCTGATTTTACAAAATTACAAATCAGTGTGGCTCGGGCTATACGAAGCTGCACTGGAGGTTTTTAAAATTACGTACGGTTTCGCAATTACCTCTGATATTTGTCATGGGAGGCCTTTGTGTAATAAATTTGATTAAATTCCACATTTCGAACTAAAATCATTTAATGGTTTTGTTCTCTGTGAACCTTGATTAGTTTTATTAAATAAACGTTTTGCGTATGCTTAAATAATAGGTTATTGATTAAGGATATTATCTGATTCATTTCTTCTTAGGGTTCCATAACTGGAATAAACGCGTTGCCGTCAAATAATTTAGTTGGCAGGGTTTCGGGTGAATAAAACCACCTGCACGAATTGGGTGCAAGAAATTGAAAAAAAACAACTGCACTGCACAAATTGATATGTGCACAAAATGAAAGAAATGCAAGAAATTAAAATCAATTAATAATTATTTTTAGAGGCTGATTAGGCTAAAACTAATACTGCAGTGTTGTTAGGCTTTATTTTAGCTTCAAAATGAGCTTATATAGATTTTTGTAGCTCAAATTCGATTTCACGGTATAATGAAGCTGTGTAGAGTTCAACAACCTTTAATACATTGTAAAAAAACAGGATTTCAAATTCAACCTACAGAAATCTATATATACTCATTTTGAAGCTACAATAAAGCCTAATAACACTGCAGCATTAGTTTTAGCCTAATTAGCTGTTAAAATTAATTATAAAGTGATTTTAATTTCTTGCATTTTGTGCAGTTTCTTGCAGTGGGTGGGTTAAATGCATTTCATGCGCAAAAAACGAAACCCTGATTTTTAATAGCAAAAATGGTATATCCCGAATGTTATTGGCTTCAAGCAAAAACATTTCCAATTTCATCACTCAATTTTTATGGTATTCACTCTTGATTGATGTAGTTCACTGCATGCTAAAACATTTTGAAATATACCTTATGGTTTTATAAAATAGTAAATGTGCATTAAACGTGATATCCCAATCCTTTGCCATGCTGTTTGATAAAATCCACATTCCTCTTATTGACAAGATAAGTAAAGTGAGATTGTCATTTTGACGTCACATTAATATCAATAAAATTTCGCTTACAAATTCAACAAAAATTTGAAAAATGACAGAGACTTATCCTTTAGGAGAAAAATTTGATAAAAATGGCTTACCTAAATCCTTAACTTATTGTTAGACTCGTCTGACATTGGCAGCTTTGTTTACTCGAGTTTGACAAAGCGTGCAATTCAAATTACTCCCTTGATATTTGGGTAGTCCAAACGCCAATATTAAATAAACTACATCAATACTCTAAATAAGTATCATTCACTCATGCCTTGTTTTGAATTAATTGGCCCTTTAATGCTAGAAATAATAGTCCGACAAAAAAATTACATTTACAAATATTCACGTAAGTTACATAACTAAATGGTCTTACATAACGTAACATGTCAAACGTTGTGTAATTTGTATTGAAATATTCAATTCTCCGTGATAAACGCATATGTACGCAATAAAACAAGCGCTTAAAAACACTGCTTCCATATCCATGCTAACTGCCATTTTGGATATGTGTAAATCTGCTAAGAAATTTGAATGCCCGCGCCTCAAAATGCACGGTCCAAATTCATCATCAACACATTTCGAGAGTTGAAGTTTTTCAACTCACTTGATCATTTATTTATGTAAAAAACCTAATTTGCCTACACAGGGAACTTCCATGAAAGAAAGGGTAAATTTATAGTAAAGAATTAATTAGCGAAATTGATAAAAGATAAAAGAGTCAACTTCAAAACTTGTTCAAAAAGATTAAACAAAAACCGCGTGTAAATTAAAACTTGACGAAGAAGACGAGAGGTTTAAAAGTTGTGTTTCCAGGCGAATCTCCTTGAGGGGATCAATTCCACGTGAACTAAATAAAAGGAAAAATATATGAAACATTAAAGCTTTGAAGTTTAATCCGTTGTACGAGCACATAATTCTCCGTATTGTTAATGCGAAATACTGAGAGAAAGAATCTCTTCGTTCTTTGGATCATCATACTTTGCTCCATACAAGTTTTACACAAATAGAGTTCCTGCTTAATTCTTTCCTGAAATTTAAAAATATTTAATCAAAACGGTTTATTTTAAACCGTGTTTAGCCTAGAGAACAATAGTTTTAAGAATATTTGGTACTTTATGTAACTGTATAGGTGGGCTTTAATACTTTTAAACGTCCCAGGTTTATCATTTTATTTGCAGCTCAGTTTTTACTTTGTTTCCCTGCAGCTATGGGTAAGCCAAAATGTTTTATAAGTCGTGCGGATTATTCGTATTTCGTATTCCAAATTATTATGCTTGTATAGGAAGCTATGAAAGTGATGTATACTTTATTATGTTATTTAAAATCTTGAAAAAAGCCTCAACAAGTGTAAATTAATATTTTGCAAAAGAATATACCTGGTTTAAAATCTAAAAAGTACAGAAACATCTGCGTATAGAGTCGAAATTTCATTGTCATAATATTTATTAAGTATCGCCAGATACTTTTTGTAAACGTTAGCCGTGTCTCTCTGTTTGGCCGTCCGTCTGAATAATTTTCTAACGTTTGAAGCTATTAACTTAAAATGTACAAGTTTTACGGGGTATATGCTATAGGTAGGTCAAGTTCAAAAATGAGGTCAAATTATACAATTCCAAAAATGTATTAAATTGCGCAAAAATTCCAAAAATGTATTAAATTGCGCAAAAATTCCAAAAATGTATTAAATTGCGCCAAAATTCCAAAAATGTATTAAATTGCGCAAAAATTCCAAAAATGTATTAAATTGCGCAAAAATTCCAAAAATGTATTAAATTGCTCAAAAATTCCAAAAATGGTGTAAAATGTTTAAATTTCAAAATTTTACAGATTCAAAAGTTTCCAAATTTTAAAATTTTAGTTTCAAAGTTTTAATTTTTAGTTTAATTTAAAGGTTTATAAATTATAAGTGTTAAAGTTTACCTGACGATTATTGTTTAAATGATTAAGTTGTCTTGTAAGGTTTATTTACTAGTTATTTGCTTTTTCTCATTCTCTTCTCCCCATCCAAAAACATTATTAAAATACCTGTTATTATTGCCAAATTATTTATGCGTTTTTACATGCTTCACCTTTCTATGAATGTCCTATAGTTTCAATTAATATGTGACTAAATTACATAATACAATATTTCATTTGGATAATTTATAAAATGCGCTCGTTAATTTAATTAAAGAGACATTTCTTTGCAGTTTCAATGTATTTCAAAAGATTTTCTAAAAGTAAAATCTGCTACTGGGTGAAAGTCTATTCCACTTTTTCCTTCCAGCGTAATTCCACCAGCAGACTGCCAACTTTTTTCATTCCACATTCCTTTGTGCAAATACTTAATTAAACTCTCTTTTGAAATTCAATACGCTTTTCATTGGAAATTCCACCTAGTCTGCCACTCTCTGTTTCATTAATATTAATATTAAAGCATTGCGATTTTGCAATTAAATCCTGAAATGCGCAAGTAAAAGTTAAAATAGATTGAACTTATTCCATACATTTTGAGATATGAAAGTTGCTCACAATATTTTTAATCTTTTATTTTTTTATAAAGTTATTAGTCACTCCTTAAAGAAGGTAAATGAGCCCGTTTTATTGGCTTACTTCAAATAAGAATATTTAATAATATTACTAATAAACCATATCAAGTACGGGTGTAACCATGTAGCGAAAGCTGCATGTTTCCATTGTATTTGATTTGAATGATTTAAAAGAATTTAACATTTTAAAACGGCATTTCGAATTTTTGTCACAATTCATTTCGACCTACTCGTCAAAACCTATCCAAATATATAAAATTGAAATTTGACCTTTTTTACCTTTGACCTCAATTTGTGACCTTCCTGACCTTGTACGACAAAAACGGTTGTTCCAGGTACCTTTCTGACGTTTCTTAGATATGAAAACATATACCTTATGATTTTTATGTACTGTGTGCTTGGAAGCGCTCATAAGCACGACTAGTGCGCTTTGTCGCAGCGCGCTGATTTGCAATACCAAAGTTCACATTGACTTAACGAGTCGAGCGCCAAAAACCGCATGTCAAAAGGTCAACCCGTTCCTGAGATAAATTGGGTGACGGACGGACGGACAGAGCATTCCCATAAAATAGCTTTCGCTACTTAATTATTGCTGGATTTTATATCAACTTTATGATGTAAATTACTTCTTGGCGTTATTTTTGACTAATTTTTTCAATCACTTTAATGATACAAAAATGCAAATCACACCAATTACAATAAAAAATAAACAGTCCAAGTAATTAACTTGCTTTGTAATTTCATTTGCATTTGGAAGTATTCCAGAAGCAGTTATTGTAAATTAAATATGAATATTGCATATGTTTTAGATTTTAGACCCTACGGGTTGGGGTTTGGCACTTTTCCACAGTCAGTTAATATGGAAATAAGAATGGCCAACAAAAATTTATTAAGTAGCGTAAGCTATTTTATGTGAATGCTTTGTCTGTCCGTCACCCAATTTATCTCAGTAACGAATTGACCTTTTGACATGCGGTTTTTTTGCGTTGGGCTTGTTAAGTCAATGTTAATCCGGAAGCTATTTGTATTAGAAGAGTAAACATTTTATATATTAAAAAACTACAACAAGTTAAGCAGTTTCTGAAAATTTTATTTTCTTATGTTTTAAATGCCAGTCGGATAATTATTTTGTATTAGCCGTATTCCCAATGTATTAAAAAAACATCTACCGGCGTTTCCACCTTTTAACAATTTTTGAAAAAGGCTATACAGAAAATCTTTAATTAAGAAACTGTGGTAAATAAACCACTTTATAAATTTACAACTTAGTTTTTACAAACCGCATTTTGTAATTAAATAAACCACTTTACAAATTTACAATTTAGTTTTTACAAACCGCATTTTGTAATTTAATTAACCACTTTACACATTTAAAACTTAGTTTTTACAAACCGCATTTTGTAATTAAATTAAACACTTTACAAATTTAAAAATTAGTTTTTACAAACCGTATTTTGTAATTAAATAAACCACTTTACAAATTTACAATTTAGTTTTTACAAACCGCGTTTTGTAATTTAATTAACCACTTTACACATTTAAAACTTGGTTTTTACAAACCGCATTTTGTAATTAAATTAAACACTTTACAAATTTAAAAATTAGTTTTTACAAACCGTATTTTGTAATTAAATAAACCACTTTACAAATTTACAATTTAGTTTTTACAAACCGCATTTTGTAATTAAATTAACTTAAACTGAAACTAAAATTTTTTAAAAGCTTTCAACTTATTTGTTAGCACTTAGAATGTGTGTTTATTTCAACCTAGACATTATCACCTTTTAGCAAAACAAACAAATAAATTGAAAATGTTTTTGTAAAAAAGGATTAAAGAAGCAAAGAAAAATATGATGGAATAAAACCGATGAATAAAATGACATGATTTGTGAACATGTTGTACGTAATAAAAATGGATGTAGATGTTGAGATTAGTTAAACTAGAAAAGTGAGTAAATAATGAACATCCCACATAACAATATTCGCTGTGGTCGTGGCGAATTCGGCCGAATTTGCCGATGCGAATGCTAATAGAAGCTCTATGAATTCCTTACGCTTTCGTGACTAGAATAGAGCCTTATGTCCGCGAGCTCTATCCGAATCCACGGCGAAATCATTTTACGCCAAGAACGAGATTTCGCATACTTATCGCAGCGGTTTCGAAGTAATTGAATAATGTGAACTGTCGAATGCACTACTCTTTCCTAGCGAAACCATGGAGCGTTCATGGTGATTTCCGAGCAAATGCGAAATACTAAAATTAGGGAATTTAATATAAACAACTACAGACAATTCAAATCAAAGCGCAAAATTTATTAATTTTCATAAATACAGATTCAAACAAAAAAAACAAAATTAATGTTCATGAGTGAAATATTATTTCTAAATTCCATCTTGAACAGAAGCAGCTAGGGTTGATTTCCTTTAGTGAAAAATGAAAGACTATAGTTAAGAAATATTTTTTTAAATCAATTTCCATCGTTAAAATTTTTAGTTTAGTGCATACTTTTTACGCTTTAAAACACAATCAGCTGCCTTTTTCAACGAAATAGAGCTCTTTGGATGTCATCGTCTGGAACTGACCCTGCAACCGTAATAATAATAATAATAATAATAATAATGAGAATAATAATTTCCCACATCAGAATTATTTTTATTTGGTGAACTTACAATTTTCTCAGGTGTAATAATGGATGATGATGATGGAAGAGACCGTTTTTCAGGCACACGGAGCGATTTTTTTAGTTCCTTGTCGAAATTTCTAAACTTTTAAAAATTATTCGACGTTTTTGCCTTGCAAACCGTGGTCGCCGGCTCATGGAAAGGCACTAACTGACAAAAATTAAACTTCCCTCTAATACTCCAAAATAATGGAATGTGAATTCATTCACCTTCATGTTAGCGTTAGGAGAAAAACCGCACATAAAGCGAAGTGCTTTCGGGGAGAAGCTTTTTTGGGAAACAATTTCAATCCGTTCGTGTGGTAGTTGCAAATCCTCTACTGTGACGTTATGAATTCTGCAAGAATTATTTATTGTCGAAAAGATCTATAAAATCGAAATGGTCGCCTTGATTTCGGCACCTGATTTCGGTTTGATTTCTTAACGTAAGCGCTCTCTCTCTAAATTCCGAATGATCGTTACGAATTCGGGGGCCGAATGGATAGAGAATTGTTTACTGGGATAGTTCAGACTCGTTTTGGAAGGCCGATTAAATTGTGAAAAAGTTAGAGAGGAATTCCTGTAAGAGAGAAAGTTTGTTGGCTGAGTTAATCTACTCGATCCAACAAGAACTTTCACTTTTATCGAAGAGCAGATACGGAACTCTCTATCTCCTTTCATTATCTGCAGCATATTGTAAATGCACACCAAACCTTTGCTCAATAATCAACTTTCCCAACCTCTAACATTCAAACAGATGTAATAATCACTCGTGCCAAATGTCTAACTCAAAACCTCTTTTTATTGCCTATTCGATTATTTATAACCTTTATTTATAAACAGCTATAACGTATAGGATGTTGCACACCCGTATCCACCTATGTTAAAACCTAATGTTATAAAGTTAAGCATCTAAAATGTAGAATGTACGCTATTCTTCGAGGGATTTTGGTAGTGGTTGTTCTAATGTAATGAAAGAATGAGGGTCAGGGAGGAATAAACCAGGCTCGGAGAATGAGCTCTCTTGTACACATAAACTCTCAGTCTCAAGTGTACTTTTATTCATCTTCCCATATTCATCTTGGCACATCATTCGAGCTTCATCCATCCATTCTTCATCTATCCATCGAGAGGTCAAAGGACTTAAGGGACCGTAAGGGACTAGAACTACAACTCCGAAAATTAGGTGTCTCCTGCAGGCTCATTGGACTTACATTAGGTTCAGAGTTCAGAGGTGAACAATGTATGACTTGTTTTATTGATTGGGGAAACGAAAGACCCTAAAATAGTAAATTTGTCTCCCTCCACCGACATTATAAGACATTAAAAACTTCTTCCCACGTGTTCCATTATCCATCTCAAAATTAAAGTTTAAATCACTAAAGTAAAAATCCTAAAAGAAAGATAACGTCGGTTTGTTTAAACAGGAAACATAGGAAGGTGTAACAAAAGTGTTCAATCTCAAGTCTGTTCAATACTTCGTAAACCCTTCAATAATAAATGTAATTTGTACTGAACGAAACTGATAAGTCTTGGAAGCAATTGGAAAATCAATCTTGAACTCATTTCAAAAGAGAAGTAAAGCAGCTTCAAACTCCGAGTGTTTTGTTGATTAAGCAATGGAAAAAAAGTACGACTTAGCACAGCTGAATAGTTCCCTTTTTTTCTTATACAGCTTCAATGCCAACATTTCTCTGATACGATATCTGGAATAAAAAATACT
Organism: Isotoma anglicana; assembly: GCA_034694685.1. Classification (NCBI taxonomy): domain Eukaryota; kingdom Metazoa; phylum Arthropoda; class Collembola; order Entomobryomorpha; family Isotomidae; genus Isotoma; species Isotoma anglicana. The sequence continues at coordinate 6,347 of JAQFYJ010000311.1, read as the reverse complement.
CCGCTCTGTTAAGTAATTAATACATTATCTGTTTAGCTATTAGCAAAGCGGATGGATTTTTTATGATGTTTGCTATATTTGTTTAATTGGTTTTTTTTAATTCCCTCAAAGTCTGTTACGCTATCTATGCAAGTAAAGCATTGGCGGGATTGTAATTCAGTTTAAAACAAGTTAAACAAATAATTGAGAATTTCCTATCAGAAATAAATATGCTTTAAAGCCATTTAAGTAAGCAAGCCAGAAACTAAATATAAAATAGGTAAATGACAATGATACAAATATTACACAAACGTCTCAATGCATTTATCCAAATAAAGGAATGTATAAGTGGATGCCTGCATGCAGAAATTTCCTGTCAAATTTCAAGCATTTGTATGATGACATTATGGTACAAAGGAATTGATGCGGTAAGTTCGGGCTAAGTAATACGAGTGAATGTTGACTTGCATTCTTAACTCTTTTGAATGTGCATGAACTATAATACTAACGTGTGTGTGGTGCATTTTTTCGCAGAGAAAGAAGTGTCTCCCTAGAGTTTACTCTAAAAAGCAAATATTTGCTTTCAATCCATTTCATTTGAATTATGAGATATATATATGTGTGTGTACATATGGGGCACAGGTAGGTAGGGGGTCTCTCGTGGGACCCATTTCCAAAATTGGCCGTAAATTTGAAAATAAACGCCCACTATACACGACAAACTTCTTCCACTTATGCCAAAAGCTCTGTTTCGATTAACTCCATTTAAATTCTACACCGCCGAAAAATTTGGCGCCAATTCAGCTTTCAACAAATTTTAAGCTGTAGTGATTACAACTTTCTTTTTTTCTCCAATTTGAAAGAATTGTTCCCTAAGGTTTTCTTTCCATTGATTCTACATATCATATGCATTTTAACTTAAACGCAGTTACAAATACAAATAATAAGGAATTGACTAACCTAGTTACAGTTTTAAAGGAATAAAAGTAGGGAAACGCATTACGTTTTTAGTACCGTATATTGTCCAAACGTTTTACAGTAAAAGAAATAAATGCGAGGTAGAAATTGAGAAGCCATGTTTTCTACAAGCAATACGTGTAGAAATATTCAGAGAAATTTTGTTTTTCATTTCATATTTGGCATAGAAGCCTGAGTGTGGGTGTTTTTCGTCGTGTTTAGTGACTTTATGTGTTATTCTATTATTATTGTTATGATTGTTGTAGTGTTTGTATGACGGTCTATTACTTGGCTCACTCAATTATTGACTCCATTTATCTTTCACCAAAGGATATTCACTCCTTTCTTGGCACCATTTCTTTCTTCCTTACCAAGGGTCATTCATAAAGTTCCATCCCCTAAATCAGACTAAAAGAGATCGTTAATAAAACCTTTCCACATCATTTACCGCAGGTAGTTTGAAATTCGCTCATTGCTTTATATTCAGTTGATGGTTTGTTGCGTATTGAACTTAATTTATGTCAAGTCTTACCAGAAATTTTAAATAGTCTGCTCGATATACTTGTGTAGGTTTTTTAAATTACCATTGATCTTTTCTTAGTTCAAATAGCGAATAAGCATTGGCGGGAAAGTAAAGAAAGCTACCTAATCAAGCAAACAATCAAGAACATATGTGTAAATAAAATATAGAAAAACAGTACAAGATATTTATACTTTTTGCTATTTTGGCAAACGCTGAGTTTAACTAAATAGACTAATCGAAGGTTTTATTTCTAAACGGCTATGTATTGTGCAAGGATATTTCCTAAGCAGGAATATTGCATGTTTTTAGGGAAGAATAACATAGGGCGTTTGACTTATGTGTGTGTTTGTGAGATAAGCGTGTAAGTTCATCTATTCTTCATTCTGCTCAAATGCTTTCCTCTCTCTTCCGAATTACCCAGAATACATTCCGGATCTAGGTAGATTGATATCATCACGATGGTAGCACGTCCTTTTGATAGCAAAACGTTAAAATTATATGATAGCAAGCGAAAACATATCACATACCATTTAATAGTGGTTCCTCATGATAGTAGTGTATTTCATAGTTGTCCTTGTAATAGCAAAATCAGTAGAATATAATAATTTTGTATTTTTGAATAAAACAAGTCATGGACCGATAGTAAAGACCCGATAACTCTCGAACAGGCTGACTTATCGGGATGAAACTTGATACATAGTACATATACTCTAGACCCCCATAGTTCGTAGATGGGCCTTGTAGGACCACCCCCAAGAGGGGGCATCTTAAAGCGCATCCCCTAAAATTTTATAACATATGCAAATGCATTTAGTATGGATTTGTTGATTTGTGTTTTGTGTATTTATATTTCCTTTTTCTGAAATTTGACATTACACTGCTATGTTGCTATGAAATAAAGCTTTTTGCTACTAAAATATTCTGCTATCAAATAAACCACTTATGAAGTTTTTGCTATGAAAAGGGGGTTAATATATTTTTGTTTGCAATCATAAGATCGCTATGAAATGGGCGGCTATGTTCCTAATTCTATCAACCTACCGGCACCGATGTATCTCTACGTCTTTCCTCTTTCTACGCACGGAGAATATTAATATCTTATTTGAAATCGAAACTCAATTCAATTCTGGCATGCTACAAGCGTTTCTACATTAAACCAGAGTACATCAATAATTTATATAGACATTGCACCAATGCACACTGCTTTAGTCCCGTTTCATAACTGAAGAAATACTTGCATTTGTTATAAACGAAGCAGTAGGCGTAAGTGAGCAATATTTGCTTGCACTTAGAAGACTTACAAAACTAGTAATAGAGAAGATTAACCTTGAGTTTTAAAACTTTCCATTTTTGCACAGCATAAAAACATAAATTTGTTAGTTTTTTAAACGGTTGTTTAAAATTTTAAGGAGACTTCTTTTATTGCGCTTTTAGTTGTAAATGGTTCCGCGTTAAAAAATCTTTTTAAAATTTAAAACTTTTCATATTGTTTTTATTCTTTACAATATGTTTTTTGCATTCCCGCCAATGCTTTATTTGCTATTTAAGCAGGAAAGCATTGGTGGGAAATTTTAAATAGCTGAATCAGCAATTCAAACGAAAAATTCTAATTTGAGATAAGCGCTTTAAAGCTTTTTAAGCAAGCAAGCTAACAACTGAATATAATACCATGGGGGAACACTGTTTAGAACATAAGCCATAATAAATGTTAGTCACGATAGTCAATAAAAATCGAGAATGTACCTTTTATTAAAGCAGCATTCAATAAAAGTCACTTTACTCGAGATAATAAATGAGAAGGTGCCAATCTGCTTGTCACAATTGTTTGTCAAACGACTCTGTTTTGTCCGTTCTAAGTCATTGAACAGTGGCATCAGTAGAATGTACTCCAATCCACATAAAGTGTTCTAGAAAGTTTACAAAGTTTGTCTCATTTTTCTTTTGGAAACAAGACGAGTATGTTGGTCTAGTATAACATAAGAGAATGGGATATTTGCTGGGATAAGTGACACTTGATAATGTCCCATTTTGTTCGGATGAAAAACCTTGGGTAATTCGTGTAAGAAGAAGTTGGAGACAGAAAGGAAGGTGTGAGTCTCTCCCAAATCATAAATAAAAATTCTACTCCAAGTACTTTGCACTCACTGACTTTCTCCTTTGTCAAAACTCTCTTTTACGACAAAGTTTCTCTCTACACTGAAACCCAGGGTTTTCCCAACGAGGTTTACATTTATTACAAACCTTCTCCAACTTTTAAGGCGCTTTACGCTTTTTCGACTCGATTTGATTTAATCTTTATTAAAGTGTCTTTCCCAGTTCAATACAAAATTAGCACTGTTCTACAACTAGTTACATTGTGTAATATAAATATACATGATGACATGACTTCAAAAATATACAAAGTCATCGTTACGTTTATCTATAATAAATGCTTTTGCTTTTTTCTTGAAATCAGCAGACCCTATGTCCACTATAACCCAATCTCTTGGAAGGCTATTTCATAGTTTAGTACCTCTATACTCAACGCATTTTTTATAAATTTTGGGACTATGATTTTTGGGTTTTAAAAGTGGTATACTTCTAGAAGATCTTTGCGATAAAGTTACATCATCATTTATATAATCTTTATAAATAATTTTAAGAAGAACATAATCAATCCTTTCCTTAACAGTTAGAAAATTACATTTTTTCCGAATATCATTAATGCCTATCGAATTTTTTGTTGTATTATAATTACACTTGGATTTTCGTACTAAACTAGAAAAAGTAGCTTGATAAAAAACGGTCTATTTTCGATTGAATTTCATTCATTTAGCCTTTAATACCTTGAATGTATCTTATTCTGCTAGCTGCTTTTCCCATGACATAATTAAAATGCTTACAAAAACTCATACAAGGGTCAAAGATTAAACCTAGATATTTAAATTCGTAAACTCTTTCAACTTTTTTGTTTTTTTCTATGGGACCATCAAAACTCTCATTTATTACACTTAAATCTTTATCCTTATGAAAAACCGTACATTTAGTTTTATCAAAATAAATTTTGAGCTTGTTTTTATCACACCAATCACAAATTTTTAACATCTGTTCTGTTAATTTAACTGCTATCAGGCGCGTACCCAAGGGGGTGGCTCAACGGGCTTGAGCCCCCCCCACAGGTCCGGATTTTGACATGGAGAGGATAGGGAAGGGCGGAGCATGGAAGGGGCTTAATAACATTGTAGGGATAGGTTAAGCCCCTCCCATAGCCCGTTCCTGGGTACGCGCCTGACTGCTATGTCATTTATATTGGTACCTGATACATAAATTACAATATCATCAGCATCAATAATAGTTGTAAATAGTTAGGCAAAAACGGTTTTTGAAAAACCTGAGAAGAGGAAACCCTCAGGGCCGTAGCCAGAAAAAATTTCGGGGAGGGTTTTTCCGATCGTGCAAATATAATTTAGCTCCCCCCATGCCCCGCCCCTCCCTATCCCCTCAATGTTAATTTCTGCATTTCGGGAGGGGTTTTGACCCTAAAAACCCTAATGCAGCTACGGCCCTGGAAACCCTGTTTGGTAAAGAATAAAATCAGCTTGTTTGCAGCCACAAGGAAAACATATGAAGTACACTCGAGTCGTTCTTATAGAAGAATGAAGTATTTCCTTCCTTCCGTTTCAACTCACTTTTATTGCCATTTCTTTGCCTTACAAAACAAACCATTTCTTTAAATCGATAGGTTCTCTAATCCCTTTTGTAAATAATGTAAAGGCGCCAATTTCAAATCTAAACGAAATGCTTAATTGAAAACTTAAAAGTATTCTTCTTTAGATAGTTATAATGTAATTTTTCTAGTTGTATTGCATTTTTTGAGCAAGAATTTAATATTTTGAAAAAGATTATTAAATCTGCTGTTTGAATTCTAACTTCTATTGAAGCTCACAGTAAGGCTTCTTTTAAATTAAATATATGACATCAGTTTTCTAATAAAAACTCGGATATTGTGGAAAAAGGATAAAGTAGTTTTTCAAATTTTCCCAAATGTATTTGGATACGAACTGGTTCACTTATATTGGTAAGCTAGTGGATTGGGTCTGTGAAGAAATCAATATGCAGAGTTCTAGGAAAAGAAGAGCGAGTGTTGTCGGGTAATAAATAAGAAATATGAGAAACTGTCATGAAATTTCGAAATGTATTTTATCCTCGTTTAATATCCCAAAACTCTTGCTTCAGTGAATATATTAATCCCCTTGTTCATACACTCCGTGGAATTTGCAATGTTCACGACCTTGCTGTGAAGCATCATCGTTTTTTAAACACCTCTTCAAGTTCTCGTACATCCTCTTTTCAATCTGTTCTCATCACTGTTGGCAAACCAGAAAAAAACAAAGATATCTTGTGCTGTTTGCTGTATTTGCATTATTAGCTGTGCTTGGTTGCTGTATTTGCTTTCTTAAATTCCCGCTATTGGTTTTTGGTCAATAAATGCATTTACAACATAGGCGGGAATACAAAAAACATTGACGGGAACACAAAAAAACATTGACGGGAATACAAAAAAACATTGACGGGAATACAAAAAAACATTGACGGGAATACAAAAAAACATTGGAGGGAACAGAAATAAACATTGGCCGGAACAGAAAAAACATTGGCGGGAATACAAAAAAATTGACGGGAACACAAAAAAACATTGGCGGGAACACAAAAACACATTGACGGGAATACAAAAGAACATTGGAGGGAACACAAAAAAACATTGGCGGGAACACAAAAACTAATTGACGGGAATACAAAAGAACATTGGAGGGAACACAAAAAAACATTGCCGGGAACACAAAAACACATTGACGGGAATACAAAAGAACATTGGAGGGAACACAAAAAAACATTGGCGGGAACACAA
>JAQFYJ010000310.1:0-14783 GCA_034694685.1 Isotoma anglicana | reverse complement strand
GGTAGGAGTTCCATAGTTGTTAACTTATGCATATTTTTAAGGTGCTTATTATTCATGAAATTTGTCACGAAGAGACAAACCCTGACAGAGTAATATGTCTCTTCACACCAAGTAAAGTACTTGCTATGCAACACATAAAAACTAACTGAGAACACTCGACCCGAATCTAAGCAGAAGGATAGGTTTTATTTTTACGTTATGTTCCAAGGAGAAAACTCTGATCTCGAGAATTTCATAATAATGTGGCTTGTTCAGCTTGGAGGCATTAATGCGGATAGTATTTTATTATTTGACTTCATTTATACAAAAAGAATTCTTTGCATATGCATCTTTAGTTTCAACTTACATGAAAGTATTTTTCCATGCCTTGTGTAAAGTTAGAAAGGTCAGTTTAAATTTTTAAGTTGACATTCAAAAGTTGACAGTTGACAGCATTTTCAAGAAAAAATGACTTAAGGGCAAGTTTTTATACATGCATGGATAACTTTTTAAAAAAGAGCACTGAGTAAATCCACATTTTAAAGGTTAAAACAAGTAGGTGATGTATACCTTTGGATTTTTGTAAGCCATGACAAAGAATGATTCCTTTCAATATTTGACAAGTTGCTGGACTGGCCAACCTTCCAATTATTTTAAGGAGAAGAAAAGAAGTCCAAAATAGTATTCAACAAAGCCCCACCTTGCCTCCCTCCATAGCATGACCACTCACCTGTCACCCATTCCTTAAATACTAACTCAAAAATTCCGTGCCTTAAGAACATTTACATTATTTGCATATTCATGGAATAGACCACAGCAGAGTATCAATTATAGAGTGAAGTGAACCCCAAACCCCCTCCCCTGCGGTCTCTTTGGCATCCTTTCCCAAAATCAAATTCATGGAATAATGTACGACAAGATGACATGTATTTATTACAAGTCAACATATTTACACACATATATTTCAAATAAGATCGAAGGACAAGTTTCAGTAGGAGAAATATATTTCTTTTTCCTTTCGTACTTAAATCGCTCTATACCTTTTATGTGTTTAGAAAAATTTTTTTAAAAATTCCAATGCATTACTTTTTTCTTTCTTGCTGGTACAGATAGAGAAGCAACTAATGGATAAAGTTATTAAGCCTGAAATAAATGTGTGTGGCAAATGTCCAAAAAAGAAATGAGTGAACCTTAACCTTAAGCCTCAACCTTAAAAACTTCGTGTAGCCTAATGTCAAGATAACTTATCCAGGGACAAATTTAAAACCAAGCTTGGATAAGGTTGAAGGTGAAAAATGTACTGAGAGGAAGTTTCATCATCTGATTATGTATTCTCGTAGTGATCTCTCCTTTCATCCGAAAATCTTTCTTGATTGAAATGCTGTCATGATATATCAACTGAACGTTAGAATAAAAAAGGAGCAAAAACATACCGACATATTGCACCTACCTTGTGTAGTAGGTAAATACTACTTTGTATTTTCAGATTTCCTTTTCATGTTCATAATCAATATTGCAGATACTACAGAAACACCCGTAACACGATCACCTCTCATGAATTAATGTATGATGTTTCTTTTTCGAATATAAACGAAACAATATGATTCTTTGGCTCATAAAACATAGAAACAAAATGTTATAGTTTAGATAAATCGTTTTCGTTGCATTAAAGATAAGAGTTACATTTTGTATTCTACTTCCTACATTGTTCTTCATCTAATAGAAAGCATATTATATCATTCCATCAAGTGTGTTGCTGTTTCTGAACATTCTGGAAAAATAACAAAGAATTCACAGAGTTGGTTACATATTGTTGTGATTTACAGAAGTTGCAAGATGTTCACGGAAGTATCCATTCCATTTCACTTCCATCCCAAGGGATCCCAGGGGGATGGCGTATTTCCTGATTCAACGGCCTTGGGTCATGACCTTTTTGAAATTTCAAAAGCCAACTTCCGTTGATTTTACAATGTACCAAAAATAAAGAAATATTATCAAGGGATATGCAAAAGAAACTGATTATTATTAGAAAGTCAAAGTAAGTTATAAATAAGTTTAAATCAGTTTGGGTTAGGAACATGCTAATAAGGTCGTTTCTTTAATTATGATTAAAAGGATAAAATCCACTCAGATTAATTAACTTTGAAGACGGATAGGGAATTCTACGAATCAGAGGCAAAACCATGCGAGTCTTTTTTTGACTTCCAGCAACATTAAATAGTTCATCGCCTGAACCAAATCAAAATATATAAAACACACCTGAATTAATTCAGAGGGTCTTAACATTAATTAACATGTGTGAATGACTGCTTGCATACAAACCATAATTATAAGTTTGTGATATACGAAATTCAGAATCGGTGTCACAGAGCCTACCCCCAATATATCATATTATCCACTTTCATTGAATCTTCTAGGAAATTAAGATTTGGTAGGCCTTGGTAAAATTATCAACCACATGTAAGGTGGGTATCAATTAATCTCATAGTCTATCTAACACTTCTATAATTAAATTTAGCCTAAGAGAATTTTCCTCGTAGTAATTTTGAATTTCTCCCTTATTGTTCCTACAGTTAAGTAGTTAATAACAATAACAAGTCGTAAAAGTGGAACGCACTTACAATTTACAAACGGGAAAATTGCCACCCTTGATCAGCCATACTAAATACATAATACATGAGAGAGAAGGACCTTATCGAATCGGTGGTAATCACAGACACCACACATGTTTAGTAACATACAGCCTTATCAAGTTAAGCGTGTAATTTCTGCAGCCTTTTCATTAATGCAAACGCACGGCTGGTAACAAAATCATCAATGCTTACACTCATTCTCATCTCGCTTACTTGTCCATGATATCCAGTTCTCAGTAACATCAAAATATTATTACAGAGTAAACTTTATACCCATATCGGCATACTCGGATGGATAAAAAGAAACACTAAATTCTAATGTCGGATGTCCTTGTACCTTTCCCCCTTGATACAAGCATAAATATTGAGAATTGAGATGCTTTTGGTTTAAATTGTCCTACATGAAGCACACGTAGGTTGAGGTTGTATGGATAAAATAAATGTTATTTCTTTCACATGTTGCACTTCACAGAATCAAAGCATTGTACACATATAGAGACATGCCTTGCTTATAAACTTTTATAGTATATTACATTATTGTTCCACAATGCAGAGAATATCTTTAATCTATGGTTCCGATGCGATGAGGCTACACAATATAATTCTAATGCACATAACATTTGTTTTCTTTCAGGGTCCTCAACCAGTTCCAGACAGACAGACGTTCTATATTTCCTCTGAAAGGAGAAAAAATTATCAAAGGGTTCTAGGAATAGGAAAAAGCAGGTAAGCAGTTCACACAACAGTCACGACATAGTCTCATCAGATAAAAGTCATCAGTACAGTGCACCTATCTAAGTGGGTGCAGGTGCATCATCATACGTAATAATAAATCTGAACAACACCAACTGTCCAAATCTTTCATCTTTTTTCAACCAAACTACAAAAGCTAAGGCATAAAATACATCAACATCAACTGGCTGTCAACTTCGAAGATCAATCTGACACGGAGAATCCTCTTCTATAGATTTCTATCAAAGGAAGATAAAACCCCAGACTTGCAGTCTTCAACTTTTCCGATTATTATTATTACCCATAAAGTGAAGGGTCTAGACTTTAGACTGGACATCTAAGGAAGAAGGCTGACATCAATTGATAAGAAAAACCTTTCTATATATAATATTCATTGAATTAGACAATACCCAAAGGATAAATATAATATTTATAATGAACTTATTAGGAAAGAAACCCACTCTGGATTTATTTTTAAATTCGGATAAAGAAATGGGGACAAAGTGCAGGGTAAGAATATTCATATAATAAACTGGCGCAGAGAAATTTTTAATTTAAGTGCTAAAAATAAACGTAAAGTTGATTAGGACAAAGGAATATGAAAATTCAGTAGGGTATAAAAAGAGACTGTAAGTCCATTCCACTGTCTCTTTGATCTACAAGGACTCAACGAGAGCTAAGTAAAAGTTTCTTCGTGAAAAGTGAAAGCTACATATCGCGTATTTCTTCACCCCAATTCTACATAAAAAATTGTAATCTTATACCACAGTCACAGCAAATCATAAAAGAGTTTTTAAAGAGTTTTGATCTATTATATAATATCTTACAATCTTACTTACTCAAACAATTTTTAAACTGTGAAAGAGAAAGCTACTTAAATTCAACTAATTGTCTGTGAGTTAAGTCTTAAGACTCGAATTCTCATTCTAAGAGCTAAGACTATTTTCTCCCTTAATAATTATAAGTCTAGACATTTTTATAATCGTGTCCACTATCTATTCAAGTATAACCGCAGCACAGTTTGCTTGCACGCATGGAAAAGTAAATGCAAAAAATAAAGAGCTTTGTACTCATGTTGAGAATCGCATTAGAAAATGCACTTTCAAAGGTTCTAACACGCTAAATAAAGGACATTTTGTGGTTGGAGTTTGTGAAAGTCGGAGAAAGTCTTTTAGTGGTTTGGTCTGGTCTGGTTGTCAGACAACGCTTAACTCACAGAAGTCAACATTAAACCTCAGTCATCAGTGAACAGTGGTCATTGTACTTTTGACTCGTTCTTTCTTTCCCATGTTTAGTCTATGGTGCACACAAAAGTGACAAGTGTCCAGAAACAGAAATTGTCCTAGGACAGAGTTGCTCTGACACAGAAAAAGGATTCCCTTACCATCCCATAATTGAATGACAGAAGATCTTATCCTTTTAACAAGCCTGTGAGTGTTATTTCGCGATATATACTCCATACTCCACATCTACGTAAAAAAGGCAACCAAAGTAGTCTCACTTAAGAATAAGAGTATAAGTTCCAATCCAACATCCAAATACTTTTGACAAGAGAAAGAAGTAGGGGAAAGTGGTCCAATCCAACCGAGGGATATTTCTCCCTTTCTCGCCTCAGAAAAGCACAGGAGTATCACGAACAATATTTGAACTGCCACTCAATTCTCAGTTGAATTTTGTCCACTTGTGTGCGAAGAAATCTTCTGGTAATCTGTTGACAGTGTCGGTAGTGGTCCAACTGGTTTTATTTCATGCATGAGATACAATAACACCAAGAACCTCAGCGGGTGGTGGTAGGTAACGCTTTGATATTTTGATCTCTTTTACCAAACCACATTGTATGCATACGTGTACCGTGTACGTTATCTTGTTGGCAACAAAATATGTCTGCAATTCAGATCATCATCAGAATATAAGCCCTTGTCAAACATAGACTTTCACAAAGCAACTACTTACATAGTGAACTTTCTTTCCATATACTATACATCATTCCTTTGACCAGCCCAACGTAATGTGCTTTTTTGTATGACATGAACATTTCTCCTACATGTTTATTATTTTCAACTGGAATATAAATCTCTGTATGAAAATTCTATGAAACTATTAGACTACAGACATCTTTTTCAAGTAAAAGTCTTTTATGTACTCAATTGTGTTAGTTGCAATCGAATGTAATCTTGATATCACATAACATAACTATGAGGAGATGTGGATGTTTTTTAAAAAATAGCGAGAATATAAGAAACAACTAGACAGGTCAACTTTTGACTGAACATCATAATGTCTTTTATCTTCAACTATACTGCAACAAGCTTACACGAGACGGAGACGATGATGACGATAAGTACACAATCAGTTGAAGAAATGCTTGGAAGCAGTCAGTCCGGTAGTCACGTACCGTTTACCGGGAATGACTACCCGTCTTCTACAAATAGCTACTTCGATGACCAAAGCTTTTTCAACATTTCCTGGAGCGAAGAAATGCAGAATAAGTATTATAACATTAACAATGACAAAGGTGACTTTACAACTGAGATGGGAGTGGATCTAATAGCAGATCCTACGGTTGTCAGCATTGTACTCAGTTACTTTGGATCTCTTGGATGGGGCGATCTGGCTTTGCTCGTTATATTTTGCACTATTATTTCGGGCACAATCGTAAGTCATGTTATTATTAATTGGTATTTTTATGTTATGCATGAAGAAAAAGATCTTCAAAGACTATGAACAGCATCTGTCTTGCCGTCTTTTATCTAAATTGATTTTTAAAAGCTGGAGAAAGTGAAAAAGAAATTTAGAAAAAATTCAAATTCGTAAAATTTCCAAGAGACACTTGAAGTCTTGCTAACACTATTTTATAACGTAGTCAAAGTGAATAATATCCAAATGAAGGGAATAAGGCACTAAAGAAAGTTCAAGAATTCTTTGGATTTTTCACTTAGGTACATTTAGTATGGAATTATTCACAAAGTTCAAAGACTCGATCTCTGTCAAATACCTTAGACAGAATAAAACATTCAATCTTTCCAAACCCTCAGTAGAAAAGCTTATTTATCGATATATTTCAGTTAGCAAATTAAGGGCACGAGGAATGGATCACTGGTTTTCATTTCTTACTAAAGCAACCGTCTAACTAAACCCTTAAAACACACGGCAGACTTTCTCTCAAATAGGCACCTACATTTTTATGATTACCTACGGTTTTTTACTGGAGTATTTTTTATTTGCTGCATTGACTTGTACATTTCGAATACAGAAGTTAAACAAAGTAGAAAGGTGTACTGTGTACTTAGGTAGATAAATACAGCCTTACAAACTTGGAAAGAGTAAAGGTTTGAATTTTGAATCCGTCGTAAAGGTTTATAGTAGATATTTCATTCCTCCCTCCTACAAGAAAAAGTACCTAGATCTTCCCTTCAGAGAAACCTGGCTTAAGACTTTACATCTAGTAGCTTTACATCTAACAAATGACTTTAAAGGCGCATACGGATTTCCATTTGAAGAAATTAATTTTACCAAATAGAAGTACGACCTAATACGTTGAGATTTCAATTTGCTGTGAAATCAAAGGCATTCCATTTATCCATAGGAGAAAGGCATAAACTGCCTGCCTCTGCACTTCAGTTCTTTAAAAGAGCCTTTGTCCTCTTTACAAGCCTTTCAAATGCACAAGGAAAGACTTTTTTGGCCATCAATGAGATTTCCCAAAATCTGCTGGCATCTTGCCTTGCCTTTTCTCCTATCTTCGTATTTGCCTTGCTTGATGTACAAACTATTAGAGTAAAGCAGAGCCAGTCCGACAGTTACATAACATAATAACCATGTCAAGTCTACAATAAAAGCTTCATCTAAAGTCTTCCTTTTCTCATTCTCCGATCGTCTTATTAACCCTCGAGTTGTTCGATTCCAGTCCAGGACTGGAGCAAAAGATACAAGAAGATGCAAACACATCAGCCTATATAGTTTATTGAACATATTAGGAAAGAGTATCAGAGATTGTAATAAAAGAGGATGATATTTTCACCAGTCAATTTTCATCGTCTTGTCTCAAAGTTGATTACTCAATAAAGGTGAACTTAATGGAGAAGCAATTTATTTTTTTATTGATATCACATTACAGGCCGGAAATACACTGGTTATATTAGCCGTTCTAACAACAAGGAGACTGCGGACTGTGACCAACTGCTTTGTTATGTCCCTGGCAGTGGCAGATTGGCTTGTGGGAGTTTTCGTGATGCCACCCAAAGTGGCTCTTTACCTCGTTAGTAAGTCAACCCTTTCTTGCATCATTATTACTCATAGTACATTTGTACATTACTAACATTACACACTGCGGATATGGATACAGTGCAATTAACAGAGTTCTATCTACCTTTAACTGTTTAAAGTCAGGGAATCCTTCAATCTACTACAAATGCAATTGTGCATGTACCTCATGTAAATGGTGATTATTATGTGGGCAACATTATTTTAAAGTCTTGGAAATTTGAAATGAGTAAGAAGCTTTTCTTAGGAAGCAATTCCAAGGCTGGATTCATTTCATCTATAAAAAATATTATGTGATGGGAATTTGTAAAGTGCCATTAGTAGAATGATTATAGGAGAGGGATCGTTGACGACTTTTCTTTTGTCAAGTTCCATGAGTTTCCTTCCTTTTATTTAAAATGACTTCTCAATCTGTTAGATAAATGTGACATAATTTAACAAACTGATGGAAGCTTGCAGGCAGACAGTTTCTTTCCTTTTGTACTAACAAAAGTACGAAATATTATTATGATTAGGTGACTATTATGACAGTTGGTAAAATGATAAGCATACCATACCGCAAGGTATGTCTGTCTGTCTACTTTTGTACAAATTAAAGTATGCCTAAATTAATTTCCAAAAAGGAAATAGCTACCCATTAACGTTAATGACTAGTGACCATTTAAAGTGTAAATGGTAGTTGACGTTCATATAATACGAAGAATGCAGAAGGGAGAGTCTTAATATTTGTTGAGAACAAACAAGAGGTTGACGGGAATACAATTTCCTGGCCTGAAGGTACCCACCGACAAAACCCTTTTGTGACAACTTGCTCTGTGTTCAAGTCAGGATTTATCTTCAAAGAAGAAGTCACTCGTGCACATCCTTTCTTCCTTTCCCACTATCAAGTAGGAACAAGTAAGGGTCGCATCTACTTAGGCACAACTTATTTTCAACTTTTACACAACTCACTACTTTATACTAATAAGACTGTATCATCTCCTTTTCAAAATTACTTCACTTTCCTCTCTCTTTTCTTTCTCGCTTTGGATTCTGGTGACGAAATTGATGCAGAAACTTTCCCGTTTGTTTTACCACAAAGAATAAAACTTAGCGGGAGACAAATGACGTTTCTGCTCTTTTCTGTGATTTCTGTCCCTCTTTTTCTCTCCATTAGAATTATATTGGGGGACAGTTGTAGAAGTCAAATTGCCAAATGAATGATATTAATTTAGGAAGAGCAGAGCAGCATCGTTATTACTAATCACAATCTTGTGCACCTGAATAATGAATGCAAAAATATGAAATGTATTTCGCACCTTACAGGCCTTTAGGGTGTCTAAGTTTTCACTTCCTGAGTAATAAATGTAATTGGTTGTATTTATTACAAAGGAAATTCCATGGAGAACGTTTTAATAAAAATAATTAGGTGACTGTGACTGTAATAATAATATGCAGGGTTAAAAGGACAGGATGAATAGTTTCGCTTTGAAAGATAAATTTAAGAAAAATACAGGTCAATGCTCAATGTCAACTTCGTTAAGCGTATCAAATCATATATTAGTCTTGGTGTTAGGCGATGCGTTCCCCACGTTTCAGTCCTTATAACATCTATACATTAAATTTCTTAACCCTTTCTGTCTTTAGGGCTAAACGGTCCCTCTCTATTACATTCCTGAGGGTTCTAAAGGAATACGATTATAATTATCATACCAACTCTTATGCTTCAACATTACTATTATAATTATAATATCACATATTCGGGTAAAACCCTCAGGTAACGGAATTTAGAGCCAAGGGGACCGGACGTAGAAGCCTAAGGAAGAACTATTTTAGAAAGAAACAGTGCAGTTCCCTATTCTTTAGCTGACAGTGTGTTTACGTCTTTTCCTTTGATTGTGAAGCTTTCAAAGATTTAAAAGTCTGATTTAATTCCTTTTTCCTACGTTGTTTTGTGAATTTTGTTACACCTTTTGGAGTAAAAGAAGAAAGTAGAAAGAATTTAACTTGAAGTAACTAGCTATGAGTAGGGACCTAAACTTATTCTGACTTGTAGACATACGATTCGTACGATATTGTACATTACGTACATTTTGTTAAGGGATTAAAAGCCAAAGCTTAGCACTTCACACTTCTCTAGTATCAATGTGATCTTCTTTCAGGTCTTTCTTCTTCTTCTTTCCATTCTTACATCTGTTCTCTCTCCTTTTGTCTAATTATTTTCAACTACAGAACTGCACTGCCACCAACTCTAAGTCCCAATTACCTTAGTCCTTTAATGCTCACTTTTTAGAGTTGCAGTCCTTTGTTCTATTCACCCTCTACTTCTGTACATTTATTGTAGGTAAATATAATTTAATAAATATATAGTATATTATATTTTTTGAATATATTCACGTTTCCAGACAAAAATAAAAAAGCTGTTAGTAAAAACAATTTTTGTCAAATCTGTACTTTAAGAAATATTTCTCCTTACTTAATAGTATTATCAATTATTTTATAGAGGCACCTTAATTACTCTTATAATAAAAAAAATAATTACACCCATCACCAACCATTTCAAGCCCAGTCAGTACTTCCAATTATTTTCAAAATATATCTCCTAAGGCCCTTGGGGACCTAAATGGAAACTTACATTAGAATAAACGGCAAACAGAAGAAAGAAGATGACATAAAGTATTACATATCTGTAACAAAATGGAGTTATAATTGTATCCATAACTTAAACTTTACTATTTTCAGAAAGAAAGTGACTAGCATAATAATAAAAGAGGGATGATGTTGAATTGAATTGAAAGTTGTCGTTGTATTCCATCCAAAGAGACAGGAGAAGAACGGACTGAATAGGATCAGCATGGGCTTTCACTCAAGAGCTGTTAAAGACATTTTAAGTCATCTATAGATGAATAGGGAAGACTTTCTTCTTTCCTCTTATCCATTTGCTGATGACTCTTAAGCCTTTTACCTACATTAACTTTATGTTTTACGATCATTGAAATGACAGTGTAGGATATTTATTACGTAGTTTGTACCAGTATTAAGGCACAAGGAAAGGAACTTTACTTCTTACCATTTATCGTGTCATCTAAGAATCTACCTTGAAATAAAATAACTGACTGTGCAATGCTCCCATGTATAAACCCTACTATCCATTTTAATGCTGACACTTTCAACTGACGATAAACTAAACTTTCTCCAAATGGCAGGAACAATTAAAATAAACCTTGATGCCTAATGAGACTTCGAACTTGGTTTCTTCATAAAATAAATTGTCATACTTAAACCTGTAACATTCTACTTTTCAATGTCACTTAAGACAACTGAATTAACTTCGCAGATGTAAAGTTCGCAAAAATAGTGTTTTCCAAGTTTACCAAAGCATTTTCATTGAATCTTATAAAATTCTTTTGTATAATTAATGCAATGCAAATAATCAATGAAAAAGTTTCTCCACTTTTAAACTGAAATTTATCCAAGGAATGATAAGCATAACTCAAAGTACCATCCGTGTAGTCCTACGAACTCTCATTGAATTAACTTATTCCTATTGTAAGGTATCCATGTAAAACGAATATTGCATTATTGCATAGTGTTCTTGGCCTGTTCGTATTATATAGCAGGCAGGCGTAAAAAACGTAGACTCGGATGATACAAAAAGTGATGAAAGTCTAATGAAAAAGTACGTGAGTGGGATGAGTCTTTAGCTAATTGCTTCCTCAGTCCTGAATTCCAATGAGGAATTAGGACTTTTCATGAAGATGATTTCGTAAAAGTCATTCTCTTACTTCGCTCTTCCTATTCTTTCTCGCTTCTCATTCATACTCAACTGCACTGACTCTTGTAAATGTCCTCAGACTAAAAGAAATACTGAAGCACATTCATGAAAAGCAAACAGATTCACTTTCTTTCCAGTCTCGCTTTTCCCTACTGATTGCCCTATGACATGATGGCAGAGAGTGATACTTATTTCTCTGCAGACTCCCGAGACATAAAGTAGGCATACTGATTTCGCCATATTTAGCATGAACTTGATCTCAAGTTAGGAACAAAAGTTTTTTGTGCACTTCTATTACGTCTTTTGTGTATATATTTTATTGATATAGATAGATATATAATGGGTGTGGTAGTTCTTTTGGTTAATGGGGTGTTCTGATTTTAACGACATAAAAGCCAGCTTAAAGTCAACTTAGGATTTAGCAGAAGGAAGTAGTCAGTAGGGAAAAGGGTAAGATAGCTTAAGGGCTTCTTTGTGAAAACAAGAAACTCTGACAGATGAATAGAAAGAAGGAACTTCGAGAGTTTCAATCCTCATCTTCAAAGACTTTCTCTCTATTTATTTAGAATTAAACTAAATAAATTCTGAATACATCTGCTTTATACAGACAAACGTATATTGCTTAAAAGACCAAGATTCTAAGAAGCATCCCTTAAGGGCATATCTAAGGTAGTATGATCTGTTCACCCTTACCTCTTCAAATTCGACCTGTCTTTGATTGTGCTAATCCACCTGTTTAATTATATTTTTAATCCAAAGTAAAACCTTATAGTCTAGACTAAAAGGTAAAAGATATTTGATCTTAAATTAATTTTCTAAACATGGTAAGGAGCAACCCTTTAAAAAGTTGTATTAAAAATATTATATAATTGAATATAAGTAAGTGAATGGTAGGTTGTTCTAGATAAAAACAAAGGGTCATTAAATTACAAAAGAAATCAGGTCGAGCTCAATATACCTTAAGAATAGAAGCTTAGAAAGTACAATGGCTAATGATTTAAGGAAGAAGTAAAGGATGAAACCCTTTGAGGAGGAAACGGCTTATCCTGTAATGAATTCAATTGATCTAAGAAGATGTTCTGCACACTCAGTCTCCAACAAAGAATTGTTCTTGACCAAGGAATTTTATGGTACATTTCCGGTACTTGTTTTTCAAAAGACCAACGATATGGTTGACCACGTTGGAATTTACTTCTAGAGAATTCTGCACAGAACATTCTAAAGAACTCGTTTCCGAACTTTGATCTCCTATTTTAATTGAAGCTTACAAAATGGAAAGGCGACTTCGAAGAATAGTCCTTGGTAAAAAAAACGCATATTATCACGAATTTTTTTTGTCTTCATCTCAACAAAAAATTCCATCTTAAACTTATTCCATATACATACAACCATTGTGAGTGTAAAAGTAAAAACCTTCTCAGTCTCAGGTGAAAAAAATTCCATTCAATTTCCAATAAATTCCCGGATTATAGAAGGCGGTACATGGTACAACGAACTAGAAAAGTGCAAACACTGATCAGATGCATTATTTGATGTTCATTGTAGAATCTAATGGAAATCTTATTGAATAGATTTCTTCAAAATGTTGTATCTCTGTAAACCAAATAAGATAACATTTCTACTCCTCTGTCTGCCCTACTTTCTCTCTTGGGAGAAAAGAAAGTCGACTTTCTTTATTAGTATCATTGAACTTTATACAACCCTTCTGATCTCGTTTCTCGTACATCCTAGACTAGACTTTGTTTGTACTGAAGTAAGATGCTAAACTCGTTTCCGTGATTCTAGTGTGATCCTTTTGCAAATGCTATGGATTTTCCGAGTGTCTGCTTTCCTCCCAATGAATTAGAACATTGATTCCAAACTCGACACATCTACGACCATAGGCTTTAGCTACTTATTTACGATTCCTCACCACCTAATAATCTGCTATGCATCATGTAATTTAGACAATTGGATTGAGATGGTCACGTACCACTATTATACTTCTCTACAGCCTACAACCACTTGGGATTTCAGCTTAATGAAAAAACCCTGTTTTTATCTTTTATATTATCAACACACGCCAAAACCTATCTTTATAAATTCTAAAGTCAAAAATGGATTATGTGCAGCATGTGCTTTCACCTTCTTACAAGTTTAATTTTTAAGCTGAAGAAAAGCACCAAACAAAGATTATCTTCA
Source organism: Isotoma anglicana (assembly GCA_034694685.1). NCBI lineage: Eukaryota > Metazoa > Arthropoda > Collembola > Entomobryomorpha > Isotomidae > Isotoma > Isotoma anglicana. Next base: position 1,241 of record JAQFYJ010000310.1, on the reverse strand, counting down.
GTCATACTAATCTTTTATATTAAATTAGCTTTAGAAAGCAAAAGTAAAGAAGGTCAAGCCAACTCTTTAAAGATTCCTTTAGAACAGAGTACAAGCTACACATACACTGTACACGTGAATTAAAAAGGCTTTATTTTTATCCCTTGAGAAAAGTTGGACTAATAGTTACTTTCCTTCCTTGTATATGCATGAGATATGATGTATATGCTAATAAGGATGAAAACATATTTACATGCGTGTCATTAACAAAACTATTCCTCTTCCTCATTTTATCTTATAGCTGCTTTTTGTTATAAGTCAAAAATGCTTGTATGGCAAATATGTAAATAACCTGATGTTCCAACTTCCATGCATTTACAAGATTATCATGAATGAGGCTAACCTATTAACATTAACCTATTTAAACTTACCAAGCTGTATATACCTATAGTTTATATCATATACTGACTAAACTTATTAGATAGATTCATTTTCATTTACTAATTAGGAATCTCCTTGTCCTGAGGCTTGTACAAAGTAAACATTGGTTATCTGTCAACATGCATCCAGCTCATCTCTTCCTTTGAGTGTTTGTTCAGTGTCATAAAAGGACTTGGAAGGAAGAGAGGGGAATTACGAGAAGAAAGTGGGGAAAGTCCGGGTTATAAAAGGAAAGTTATGAGCAAATTATTTCTACCTTATGTCCATGCTTATTAACTGCCTAGCACAATGACAACTTGCTTGCCACGCAGAACTAATATAATAAAAATACTCTCGGAGTCATTTTGCACGTGGGCTTTTTATTATTCTGTGTATCCCGTAGTAAAACTTTCTGTGTTAGACTTGACCCTCATTCAAAGCCCTGTGCCTTAAAAAAGCCTTGCTTTAGGCTATTAATGTAGAACGTAGAAATACTTTATTTGTTACAAAATGATCTCAACAGATGATTAAAATTATCATACTTCTTTAGTTAAATACCCTCGAGAGTTTGTGGCCTATGGCTTTAGGATGAATAAATGTTTAAATGAAATAATGAAAATTTCGCAACATTAAAAACGCACAAATTAACCTTCATAAAGTAAAATGTCCTGGTTCTCGTGACCTTCCTTATAGGCATAATGAGAATCGTTCGTAACGGTTGAAGTGCCACTGAGAAAAATAATTATCGAACTGCGTCGAAAATGACTAATTTCTTTTAATAAAAAAGCTGCATATATATAGCTGGACACACTCTGAGTTGGAAAGTCTAAAGTAATTTGATT